>CAJVPM010002094.1:0-10534 GCA_910592325.1 Scutellospora calospora | reverse complement strand
GATATAGTAAAATTTTCTAAAATGGGGCCCCTATATGTAATTATTTTACATTTTTGGGCCCTTATTTGTAAATTCCCTAATTTTGAACATCTTCGAGTATCAGTTTAAACCCATTAAGTCCTATATTTTGTGTTGATTCAATTGTATACTCCGAAATTCCCGTTCTTTCTAAATTTATCGGGTATGAATTTTATTAACATGTTTACACTTGAAGAACTGATCACCGATCCTTAGTTGATTCTCAGCTTAATAAAATTTGACTTAGGTGGCCGATATTCAGAAGTGATTCTCACAAAACGGGTCGATCCGCTAGGGTGTTCAACACACCAATAAATCAAACAATAGTTAGGGTACTATATTTTCTGATTTTTTAAAGGTTGATTTCACATGCGAATTTATATATGAATTCGCACTGATTTAGGTACATTTTTTAACCTACCTAACGGCAAAATTGCACCGTATTATTATTATTTTTTTTTTAACTATAGCTCTAGACTAGCTCTACACTGTAATAGAGCCGTTTTTGCAATAATTGTTGTTACCTTTCCATAAAATTAGAATAAAACTTTTTTATAAGTTATTACAAAACCGGCTCTATTACAGTGTAGAGCTAGTCTAGAGCTATAGTTAAAAAAAAAAAAAATACGATGCAATTTTGTCTGGTAGGTGGGTAAAAAAATGTACTTAAACGAATTCATATATAAATTCGTATGTGAAATCAACCTTTAAAAAATCCGAACATATGGGTCTGTGCCTTGAAAATCAAGTTTGGATCATATGATTTACTTGTCCCGTAATATCCTTTGATTTATTAGATTGTTGAACACCCTATCGATCCGCCCATCGGCCCTGACCGTTGGACCGGTATCACTATTAACTGTTAAGAAATGATTTAAATAAAGAAAGTTTTTTTACTACATGTCTCGGGTAACCATCTGAGTGCTGCCAAGGGAAAAGGGTATGTTGGTTTTTTAAGTTTATTATTGATTATTTGTCTGATTCAGCCCTATGTGTTTGTCGATCAGAAGGGCTAAATTAGACAAATAAACTTAAAAACAAACATGCCCTTTTCCCTTGGCATAGTCCAATCCTTACTTTCTATAAGTCATTTTTCATCATTAAACAAATATAAATCTATCAAAAATTTTCTTAACAAGTCACTTCTGCCTTTCATGTGAAGTTACTCGAATATCGGTATTAATTTTAAATTCAGGTACGTACGCAATTTTTTTGGGGGATGGCTTTAGCGGATAGACTAAGGATAACGATAATGATTAGTGAAGCGAATAAGGGGTTTTGTGATAATCCTTAAAAACCTATCAGATAAATTTTAGTTTCATTCAAGAGCCTTATTCAGTTGCATGTTCCGTATTAAACTTATGCATGCTTACGTGAAAAATTATTAGATATCTGATATATAATGATTAACGGTGAGACTGTTCAATCAAACCAATCATTACTACTTACTGTATTAGGAATTTGAATATCTTTGATGCATTAGATCTCATTTAATAATAATAGATCCTTAACATTAATAATGTGATTGTTATACGTATTGAAATAGGTTTTATCATCGTAGAGACATGTTTCTCGCCCTGTTTTAAAAAATTTGCGCAAAAATAAAAAAAAACACATATCAGATATATTTATATTATACTATATTGTAGTAATGTTTTTTTAATTTTATGATTAATAGAAAAAAATCGTACAAACTGACATGTTTAACTCGTTATCTTTCTATTCAGCGTACAGATTTACCGGTAGTAATTGGATATTCTTTATATTACAGGTACTTCGGTTTGCCATAGTTTTAGTAGGAAAATAGCAACACAACGGCGTGGGATTAACGGGGATTAACGGGAATTAACAGGGATCATAGAAATATGTTATATTATACGTAGGACATAGTGGGGTAAATTACGCGAGTTTCCTAAAAAGTACCGTAAAATAATTAGATATATACTAAGCTTTTTAGGCAATCAATTATCAATCAGAACGTAGCGGTAGAATTTACACGAACGATTCACAAAATTAATTTCGTGTAACAACTTAAATAATTTATGATTAACACTACTTAAACGAGACTATAATATAAAACAATATAAAACGCTGTGATACATTCTATTCCTATTGTAGGTACTTTTTAGCTGAAAAAGGACTCGTAAATGTTTTTCATGTATTACAAGTTCGAAAAAAGCTTTTTTTTTTGTGTTAAAAAAATGCATATTTCGCTATATTCTTTTAATTCATATCTTTTGTTTAGTTTCGGGAAATTTTTTAGATTATTCATGAAACCAGTACTTTCTTACAATCCTAATAAGTATGTATGGTGAGACAGATCCCCCCTATTCGTTTCTCGGGAGTAGCTACCCAAATTTAATATAAGGTATGCTCGGGAGTGTCTTTTTCTTTTTTAGCTTTCTTTTACCCCTCTCTGTCCTTCACCCCTTCATAAAAAAGTTTATTTATTTACTTTCTGTCAGGTTACAGAAAGTACGATTGTTGTGAAAAGAAAGACTCCTAAAATACTGCAGAGCAGTGATTTAAAAAAAAAAAAGCACATCTTTCCCGTTCAAAAGTACATATAACAAAATATAATCAAATGGGTAAAGTTATTTGGAGTCAATGGGCCAGATTGATTGCACTCAACGCTGGTGTTTGTATGTATTTTCAAGATATTAATATTTTTTGTGTCGTCTTGTTTTACAAAGTATATATGACAAACTTTATCTTTTTATAGTTGAAACTATTGGTGGTATATTTGGTTTATTTTATCGCATTTTTACGTTCGAGCCTTTAACGAAGTAAGTTATCTTTACGGTTACAATTTTTTCTTTACAAAAATAGTTCAAAATTTGAATTACTAGAAATCAGCTATTCTAATAGTGCTTATAAAGTACTTTTTAGTACTTTATTATTATAATATTTTAAGAGTTAACAGTGCCGATAAGATAGTAATTTTGTAATAAATTATTAAAATGGGTTGCTGATTTCTCGAAAGTCATTTTTTAGCCAGCCGACACCGTATTACCGACATGCTATTTAACCTACAGATCATTTTTCCGACAAGGCATATACCCGACATTACATGGGCCTTCAAAAGTAGAAATCAGGGAATTTGACATTGTAAAAAAAAATTTATAACTAAACTTTCATAGTTTATGTCTTCATGAATTTAAAAAAAAAAAAAAATTTAAAAGCGAGAAGAAATTTTGAAACTCGATGATTTTTTTTCACTTTTAAAATTTTTAAAATGGCTTTAAAATTTATGAAGACATAAACTGTGATAGTTTAGTTGCAAATTCCCTGGTTTCTTTCTACTTTTGAATGCCTACATATACTTGCCGCCCAAACTACAAATCCTCAAAATCTTACCCAAATCAAAAACATAATAAGATTGACCAAAATCCCCAAACATAATAAATTCATCCCAAATCCCTATAGTTTTGGGGCAAGTATAGGCCCATATGTTTTCGGCAACTTTTTCTAACTGAGCAATTCTCCTACATGAACACTTAATTCTGTTATGCCAAAAAGGTGTGACCTTTGCAGATCATGATGTCATGTGAAAATCACGCGATTTTCTGTTTCATCAATAGGCAATTTACATAGAAATCGCAGAAATTTTCAGTCAAAATCACAGGGTCACACCTTTTTGCAAAGCGCCATAAATCGAGCCGATGTTAATTGTAATGAGTGCCACTAATGCCCTTGTAAGAAGTGTCTTTTTTAAAGAAAAATGTTGTTGAAAAGATGCAATGTTAGATAGATGTCTAGTCGAAAAAATGTTTGTAGGTGAAATAGCATGTCGGTAATATGGAGTCGGGGCGGGAATGTACTTTATAATTGCTTATAGTTGGCCAATCATTGCAATTTTTAAATTTTTTTATTTTTGCAAAATTTCTTGATAGACCGACAAAATGTCACTCCTTTTAATATTACTTTTTATTTATTTTCCCAGTTCCTTTGAACCAATATTTGATCCTATAAATATTATTGCAATAATTTGCATGTAAGTTTATTAATTTTCATCTTCAATTCGTCGTTTTGCATTATACTTATGATGATTATTTTTTTTACAACTCTATTAGCGTCCTAGGTTTTATAATTGTTGCCATTGAAATGCCTGTCTTCCCCTTCAAGGATACTTTTGTAACAACATCTTTTGTCCCACGAATCATATTATATGTCCCTATCTGTGTCATCTCGATATTAAACTATCAAAATGTCAATCCAGCTTTATACTTGTTAATTGCCACTATTATGTATATTGCGGCAGTAGTAGGTGGTGAAGAAAACCACAGAAGTAAACAGAATGATTTAAGAAGAAAATTGGTTGTATGATCCGTTTGGGATAATAATTGTATAATATCAAAGAAAAAAAAAAAGGTTACATCTTAATCTTTGGAGTTTTGTAAAGAAAAAAAAAACAACCCCAAAAAACAAAAAAGAAGAGATGTCATCGGTGGGATTAATTATAATGAATTGTTTTATATGTACTTTTTGACCTTTACTTTCTTTATAATGATGTGCTTATGTATAGGTGTGGGCCACTAGTTACGATTAAAATTTTTATGTATGTCATAATTAATATGTCCGCATTTATAGCTACGTGTTTAACATACTTATGATCTAGAGGGTCATAAGTTACCAAAAATATGAAGAATAAAAAAATTACTTTTTTTTTTAATAATAATAAAAATTTTTTCGTCTGACTTGGAACCGTGATTAAGTCACAGTTTATGTGGTACGTATCACGAAAGCTTTTTAAGACCGAATCATTTGCGGTATTACAAAAATCGCATTTGAATATATAAAACTAGCATACATAATATATATCAGATATATATGGGCTAGGTACTGGAGAAAGGGACCAAATTGACAATTTTTTCAAAATGAATTTTTACGTAAGAAAGAAATACTAGTGCATTAATAAAATTTTACAGTATAATCTTTTGAAATTTGTATTTTCCTATAAGTTAATATAGATTTTATAATATAAAAATCAATTTTTTGCAAAATCTATTTTTTGTCAATTTATCCCTTTCTCCAGCACCTAGCCCATAGAGTTTCAATCCATAATCCATTTATCCATTTATCCATCAGATATCCAAATCCGAATTTATCCGGATATCTATTTACTATTAATATCCGGATAATTATCCGGATTGGAACTCTACTAGCCCATATATTATCATAAATAATTTAATTGTGTGACCTTTGTTGAACTTGAGGGGAGGGTGTGACCAATTATCGTGTGACGAAGAATAAAAATTCGATAGAAATTTATCATATGGTTAACAAAAATAAAGATTTTTAAGTTTTTTTACATAAAATCAAATTTTATACGGGATTTTAGTTGTTTTAAAGTTTTACGAGTACTGATCCTTTCTTTAGCAGTTAAATTCTTAGTAAGAAATATTTTCGAACTTTCTGTATCAGGTTCCACCGAAAACCGATCTTCACTAAAAGAATTACTATTTTCATGATAGAATAAAATTTGTAAAGACAATTTAAAAAAAAAAGAGAAAAATAATTGCTACGATCATTGTTTTACCATTTAACGGTCATTTTAGACTTGGCTGTTTTCATAAATCCTGGGACGCTCTGGTATATAGGGTGTGAGCAATCATTTTGTGACGAATAAACATTTGCTATATATTTTACACAGAAAATGCTTATTCGTCACTCACACCTCAAATATTTGAATCAAATATTTGACGAATACGTAAGCATTTAAGTTTTCTTTAGCGTCGCATTTGCATAAATTTTATAATCATACTATACACAATATATTTCACTACTTTGCTTTACCATACACCACTACTATTCGTATTACTCATCATTTGATACGTGAAATAGTCAAATTGCGTGACAGTCTCTTTAGACTAGTATATATGCGCGTTTAGAGAAATTTTTTTGCAGTAAAATCAAATAAATGGTTAATTCAGAGAAAATGTTAATAAAAAATCGTTCGTTAACTCGTCACGTGCTTAGTTCACAAATTTTACTGGCTTCCGATTTGTGTAATTGTAAGACGCGTGATTTATCAATCGCGTATTAAGTAATAAAGAAAAGCCAAAGTTAGGAAGTTCAAAAGTCTTTTCCAATTTAAACATGATCTCTCGTAGACAATTTTCAACTTCTGAAACTGGTGAAGTTAAAAACCATGGTCTTAAATATCCGTTTCGACTTAACTTTTATAACACTCCACCTATAGAAGAAATCACGACTGAAGAATTCGAAACTTTCGCTCTAGATAGGTTACAAAGTGATTACTCAACAAATTATTTATTTTATCTTAAAAATAAATTCATTATTATAAATATTCATATTTATTATACCTTATAGTCTTGAAAGCAATCGAAGGTGCCATGCTACGCAATAAGAGTGAAATGCAGATCGCGGATCATATACGCGACATTTCAAATCAGTATCTTCCTTTACACTCAACTGAAAGTAGCAAGAAATATCCATTAGAACAAGAACGACGCAAAGATCATATATCTCATTTTATTTTGAGACTAGCTTATTGCAGAACGTATGTTCTATTAATTGGAAAGCTAACTTCTAATAAATTATGATTTATTTAACCTTTATTTTTTATAAAAGTGAAGAATTGCGTAAATGGTTTATCAAATATGAATGTGCTTGGTTCAGGTAATTTTCATGTATAATTTTATATATCTTGATATATATATTTATTAATATGTTTGTGTTGTAGAATTCGATTTATTGAAGAAACTAAAGAAGAAAGACAAGCCTTCTTAAATAATGAGAAATTAAATTGGAAAGATGTACGTGTATCTTTATTTTATAATAATAATTTTTTATTTTAATATTTACTTCTAATAACCTTTAATAACTACATTAGTTAACCAAAGATGAAATAGAATCAATGAAAAATGAATTATCTCACGCAAATCCTCACATCAAGTTGGACCTGGAAACTTTTTTTATTGTAAAATATGGGTTCATTACTTTGTACAAATTAATTGTTAAATTTTAGTCATATATAATATTGTTTTTATAAATTTTAGGTGGATTTCGAACAAGTTCCAGATCTTGTTTCACGACGCGCTGTATATATAAAAGCTGGAAAAGCTTATGTTCCATTATCTGAACAAGTTACTCTTGTCGTGGGAGAATTTCGTAAAAGACTTTCTGCCGCTCTGGATGTTAGTGTTATTTAATTTGTTTTTGTTCATTTTTATTATGAATTTCCTAATTATTTATATTTTTGATAGTTAGCAAATAGGGCGTTTCCAAGTATAGATGATGAAAGAATTTTACCGCTTTTAAACAATATAAATCTGCAATATTTTGGTAAAACTTATGTTAATAGTAATAATGTTACTGGTAAAGTAACTGCTGATAATGTTGACCAGGTAATTTATGTTCAATTCATTTTTACTTTTATATCTATAAATTTTTTAATTTTAACATTTAATTTACGCATTAGTTGGTTGAACATTTTCCATTATGTATGCAACACTTGCATCGAAAACTTCGTGAACTTCGTCATCTCAAACATTTTGGAAGAATACAATACAACCTCTTCCTAAAGGTTTTTTCTATTACCTTTTTTATATTATAATAAATTTTCAATTAATATTTTAATATTCAATATATTAATTCATGTCTTTAATGTGTAGGGAATTGGTCTATCTGTTGAAGAAGCTCTTATCTTTTGGAGAAAATCATTCTCAAACATTACTGATGATACATTTCAGAAAGAATATGCCTACAATATTCGCCATAACTTTGGTATGGAAGGCAAACGTCATGATTATACGCCATTGAAGTATATATGATTTAAATTAGTGTTTTTTTTTTTTTTTTTTTTTTTTTTAATGTGATTTGAATAATTAATAATTATAAATATATATTATTTCTCGAAATTAGTTGTATGTCAATAATTATGAACAAACAACCAGGTCCTGGTGATCAACATGGGTGTCCATTTAAACATTTTTCTGAAGATAATTTGAAAGCTTTTTTGGTACAAACTGGTCTAAGAAAGGATGAATATTTGAAAGAAATTCTTGACCTTGTCAGAGGCAGACATTACCAAATTGCTTGTACTAAATATTTTGAAATTACAAAATGTTTGGAAGATTCGAATATTAAGGATGGTGGTGAGAAACACTTGATAGAAACTATTACGCATCCAAATAATTACTTTGAACAGAGTTTAAAACTTGCCAAAACTAAAATCATTAATAAAAATAATAATTAAGTTTAGTTCAATTAATGTTGTTAATAGGATTAATTACTGTATCTAATCAAATTGTTTTATTTGACAAAAAATTTTATCAAATTTGATTAAGCATAAATTTAAAAAATCAAAACATTTATCAAAATAAAATTTTATGTAAATAGAGAAGATGCAGTTTTTCAAAAGTGATTATTTATATATATAATTACTTTTGAAAAACTACAACTTCTTTATAAAAAAAATTTATTTCTAATAAAATTCCACTAGCTAAGAAGATTATCTTAATATTTAAAAAAAAAATTCTTGTTTTAAAAAATAAAAAATTATAAAAAGTTTTTTTAAAAATAATGATTTGAAAAGTAAGTATTAAATAAATGCTTGAATAAATAGCAAACTAAACAATATATAATAGTATAAAAAACTATCTTAAAAGTTAAAGCTTTGCAATTCTTATTTTAAACATCTACTACACAATATTTATATATAAAATATTAAAGTTTTTATATACTAAAATTTGATTTTAAATTCGTTACATTTATATATATTTCTCTGTAAACATTGAACTAGTAAAAAAAATAAAAATAAAATAAAATTTAAAAATATGATTATCAAATATTTTATTTAATTAAATAACTTGCAAGTTATATATTGTAATAGATTGTTTCATATTGATAACTTTTTCGAATTATCTGCATAGATTTTATTCTTTCACTTAAGTTTCAAACAAAGTTTATATTTAGATTCTGAATATTTTGAGTTTGTAAATAAAATAGTATCTATTATTCCTAAAGCATAAAATTTTTTATTTTATTAAATGCAAAATAAATAATATAAAATTAAAATAATAAGATATTCAACATATCTGATATTTTTTTACTTGAGTTTGTCAGAAAAAACTAAATATCTACTGCCAATAAACTATTATAAAATATTTGAAAGAATGTAAACTTAGTAAGTTATTGCTAAATAAATCTGTATATGAAAAACTAGACTTTTTTATCAGAAAATCAACAGAACTTCCTAGTAATAAATTATTTATTTTCAAATAGATCTATTTATGAACAGAATTGAATAAAGTTCGATTTTGTTATTTTCTAATAGTTTGCTACTGCTAATTAAATTTGTATATAGCAAACTAAAAAAATTCTGTATATCTAATATTTTTATTATTTGAGCTTATCAGAAAAAGCTAAATATTTATTAATAATAGATTAATTATAGAATGTTTGAAAAAATATAAACTTAATAAATTATTGCTAATAGGCTATATATAACAAACTAGCTTTTTTATCAGAAAATTATTTTTTAGTAACAAATTACTCACTACTAAATAGGTTTATTCATAAGCAAATTTGAGCAAAGTTTATATTCTTAAAGACTTGCTATTATCAAGATCCTGTTATTTTCTAATAGTTTGCTACTACTAATTGGATTTATATATAGCAAACTAAAAATTTTTCATAAAAAGATAAATAAGTTCATAATACAAGTTGGTAATATGAAATCTGGTTAATAAGATCAAATCTATACAATATATTAAAAAAAAATATAACAGATTTTACTAGTAGAAATTTAGCTTTTATATCTAATATATTTAACTTAATTGAAATTAGTTTTTAAAGTTTAAAATATTATATAACTAGATTATTAAAAATAAAAGTAGACTACAAAATACTTAGAGTTCTTTTATAATTTATTAAAGTAAATTGTTAATTATTACTTTGTTACTCATAGAATCTTTAAAGCTAACAGTAATTTGTTATTTAATTTGTTGCTTATAGAATTCTTTATAAATTAGCTTTTAGAAACCAAAACACTTAATTAAAAGACCTTTAAATACTATATAAACAGATATATAATAAGTATTTATTTAATAAAGTTTATTAAATCTAAGGATATTGATATTAATTAATATTTAAATAATAAATTTTATGTATATCTTATTAGCTTAAGTATAGTAAAGAATATATACTTCTATACTAAATCATATAATATCTGAGTAGTTTAAAGCAAAGCATCTACAAATATATATTAGGCTATATGAGTTTGTATTATAAGATAATTATATAACAAATTATATAAAAATAAAATTATTATTAAACTTTTGAATAAAGATATATTAATAACTATTTAGCAAAATTAATAATTTTTTTATTTTTTTATTTTTTTTTTGTTATTAAGATAGCTTATATTGCTGAAAAAATTTTATTAGAATTGTATATAAGATATATATTGATAGTGTCACGCCTATAATTTTCTATTTCTTTATTTTTCTTTTATTTTATTTTTAGTTTTATTATTTGATTTAGTATTTTT
>CAJVPM010002093.1:0-10535 GCA_910592325.1 Scutellospora calospora | reverse complement strand
AGTTTGTTGTAGATCTATTTATCAACTTTAGCTTAGGTCCTCTTGGAATGCTTGTACTCAACATATTGTGAATTTTGAGCTTCATTGTAATTCTTTTCTCTTTTTTCTAAAGAACTACTTTTTCACAATGCTAATTCAATATAACTTCTGCAAAGCTCCTTTGGGTTATAAAGAAAATGCTATCTAATCAAGTTCTCATAACACTTTTTTCCTGTACTAATACTTCTAAGTCTTCTGCTATTTTCTTTTCTTCAAATCTAATAACTAGCTCTTTCATTCTTTGGTATCGACTTTCTTTATTTTTCAAAAAGATGATTTCTCTGATCTTTAGTAGCAGGTTTAGACATTGGTTTCCTTTGGGTCTGAGCTTGCTAATACCTTCTACTACTGCCTCTTCAATTTGTTTCTAAGAGTCTTGTAGAGCTGAACATTTAAAGAGGTAGTCGAAGTCTTCAGATATTCTTTTTTTACATAGAATATAGTAGTCACTTTTATAAAGATCTAGTTTTCATTTCTTCAATTCACTAAGTGTTAGAAGGCTATTCATCAAACATCTGATCTGTATGATAAGATGCTTGCTATCTTTTATCGAAAGGCAGTTAACTCCTCTTTGTTTCTTAATTCTCTGCTATAGCCTTTTCCAATTATACTTTGATGCCTCCACAAGCTCATCTTTCTTTTGATATGCCTACTCTGCATTGTTATATCTTTTTGCTAGCTTGGTTATAAAGTATTTAACTAAGCTCTCAATTCTATTTGATTTTCATGCTATATTATAGTTAAAGTTTTCATTTTTGACTAAATCAAGGTTTAGAGTTATATATAACTTTCTGCTTTTCTTTGCTAGTCAGTCTGCTTCATTATTCTATTTGTTATCTGCATGACTCCTAACTTTCTTGAGCTCTAACTTGATACCTTTCTGCCTAACAAGTGATGCAATTTTTTCTAGAATTATTTTGTTATCCATTCTGATCTATTTGCTATACTGCTCAGTTTCGCAAGCTTTAGATATACTTTCTATTGCTTGCTTACTATCAGTGAGAACTCTAACTATCATATTATATTGTACTACTAGTAAAACTAGCCAAATCTCTATTAATTCTGCTTTAGTTGATGATGGTTAGTTAATAACTCTCAAGTTTTCTATACTAATTATACTATTTTCTATCTGATCTATTACTATCCATCCTACTTCTATATTTTCTCTATTCATTCCTTTACCTAAGGAGCTATCCATATAGAAATCCAATACCTTTTTACCTCTTGTTTTTATTGCTTTTGCTTTCTCCTTTAATAAAGTTGCTACATTCATATCAAAATTCTGTGCCTTTATTATTTCAAGTTTACATTCTTTTACAACTCTTAAACCTATAAGAGACTACTCGTTTATCTCTATTTCTTAATAGTCTCTGTTTGTGGCTATTAATTTTAGTGCAAAGTTTATTGTTTTTGTTTCTCTATTTAAGCAATTTTTCGGAATTGCTCCTAAAACCTTCTTCTTTAGCTGCTAGCCTCTGCACTCTTTGTATGCTTTCTCTTTGTTATCTAAGCAACCTTTACACTTTTCTATTTCTTCTTACATTTCTGTATTTTCTTTGTTTTCCTAGTTTTCTATCAGGAAGCTCTCCTTTTTTTTCTTTTGTACTCTTCCTATCTTTCTGCTTTTACTTTGTGCATCCTCATAGACAATCCATTCATGCTTTCTTTTGTCCAAAGAGACTTCTTCAAGTGAATTTTGTACTCCTAGAGCATTCTTCATACCTGTTTTGAACTTATCTTTAACTTCTCTACTTTCTTTGCTATTTAGCACTTTTTCTTCTATTTCTTTATACTAATTCACTTTTTTGCCTTTTTTGAATCTTTTTTTAAAAGTTTTTAGCTGTTGCTATGTTAATAGGTATGAGCCTTCTATATTTAGAATCTGCTCTAATACTCATATATTGAGATCACTGACTGCTTTTGCTACTTTAATAAATGTTTCTGTTTTCATCAGACTTTTAATTGGTATCCCACTTAATTCAACTACCCAATTTACTTGATTAGTTACTATTTCTAGCCCTATATTTAGGTTATCTTAAATAATTAGACCTGCTAGATTATTCTTGAGTAGTTTCTTCTTATTATCTTTTAGCTTTTCAGTCTAAATACTATTTGAACAACGAGTAATTTGTTGTCTTTGTCTTATTCTGATCTTTGTAATACTCTTAACTTCACAATTCTTACTAAGTCTATTCATGAGACTTAATGTTTGCTTAGTTTTTAATGTATTCCATAATGTATGCATATTAAGGATCCTACTATGAGACATTACAAAGTTAGGAAGTGTTCTCGTTAAGCCTAGTTTGTTTTTAGCTATCATCACGTATAGTTGCTAGATCTTTTCACATTCATCTTTGGTTAAGAAGATATTTTGTAGCATATATTCTAGCTTTGATATTAGGTATATATTGTTTATATACAATACTTGGCTTGTTGAGACTATCTTTTTCCTGATCATACTAGCAAAAAGTCTTGCTTTTTGCTTAGTTTTCGATATAATTTATTTTTTGCCTACTTTTTGTCCTATCCAAATTCTTAGGAATCTTACTGCTATAATAATAATAATTTACTATAGATATATAAAATATAAGATATATATATTTATTAAAAACAATATATGCAAAAGATATTTCAGAGAACCAAAGTCAAATGAATACATTATCTGATACAATAAAGTATAGAAAGTATTCAAGAAGATAAATGAAAAAGTTTGGAAAAGATTACAAAATAACAAAAAAAAAAAGAAAAGATAGAATCTTCAAAAAATAAAACAAGCTATTCAAAAGGCTTTTAGAGAAGAAAAGCAAATACAAAATGCTAAATAGTTATGAGAGATTCTAAACAAAAGCAATATATTAAAAGTAAAAGAGATAATAGATATAGAAAAGTCTGTGTTAAAGTTTTGGTATATATTTTGAAACTTCTAAATTGAACAAATTTACAAAGAAGTCTGAACTATACGGTGTAATAAGATAAGTATTTGAAAAAAACTAAAAAGAATATCACAAAAGGAAAAAAGGTTAGAATAAAGACAAAGATAGAAAAAAAGAAAGCAAAAAGAAAACAAATTAGGACATGTGAAGTAAACAATAATGCTACAAACTCAAATAGTATAGAGAGAACTGATAAGAATACGAGAGAACTTAGTTTAGAGATTAAATTAGTAAGAGATAGCATATTAAAAAAAATTTTAGAAGGATTAAAATATATGAGTATAAATAGCGAACATAATAGGCTGCAGCGTCTTTCTTTTCAAGTACCTTTAGATACTTATATAATAAGACCAAAAGTATAGAGCTTAAAAGTTATTATAGCAGATCATACTTAGATACTAAAATAGTAACTAAGTGTTTAATACTTAGAATTAATCACTATATAGTAGAATATACTAGATAGAGTTTTTAGTTATAAACAAAAAATTTGATTAAATAAAGTATTAGCTTGATTGTTGAAAAAAAAAAAGATATATATATTTATTCTTATTTAAAATACATTAATTAATTTTATTATAAAAATTTTTAAAAGGTCTGGTGATCTTAGTGTAGTGGTTAGGTTGCCAGACTGCTATGCAAGAGGTCTGAGGTTCAAATCCTATTGTCGACAAATTTGAATAATTATCTAAACCTTTGTACTCAACTTACGATAAATCCTGTTCATTTCTAGAGTTGTAACTCTGTAAATTATATTGCACCAATATTATCTGGATATTGGAAGTGTGACGAGGCATTTGGCGAGACGTAATATTATACGAATAAATTTTGATAGGATCTATGAGCAGGGAACCTGCATAGTAAAAATTCCGAGTTGGTGAAGTAGTACAACCTTTGATAGTCACATCAGCTAATACTTGATCTAGAAAAGAAACTATCAACAAAAGATACAGATCGAGTTGGGTATACATAAATTCGTTCTACAGGGAGAATTAGTAACACCAACCTAGCTTGGTAGCTAACTAGATTGGGAGGATCTGTCTTATAAAATATCTGAGAAAATAGATACAGAAAACTGGTGGAGAGCTACTGTAGAAACTGGAGTTATACAAATATCTACAAAGGTCTAAGCTAGGTAAATCTATAAAATAGGTATAGACCACTCTAGTAAGTATGCTTTGAGGTTAACCAGCTTTGCGGTATCTACAATATGTTAGATACAATATATCTTGAGAGGATCTAAGCCGTTCTAGATAAATAGATTTGTAACGAACTAGCTGGCTTAAGCAGTTAGATATTGCGGTGACATTAGGTTAGATCTATATAGGTTAATGAATAGAGTGTTTAAATAGATAACTCATAGGTGGGTTACAGATATGGTAGCATAGTGTAGAACCAATCAGGTAGTCTAATCACCTGTGTAGTGGACTACTTAAATTAGATAATGACTAAAGTTATATGTATAGCTTGTTGTACACTTTTCATGTAATTACAAACAGTAGGGATTATCAATGTATAATCCTGTTAACAATTCTAATAAAATTCTTTCAGCAATGTAAACCGCTTTAATAAAAAAATAAAAATAAAAATAAAAATAAAAATTTTTAAAATTAATAAAAACATTTTATTTAATTAATATTTAAAGTTTATATAACTTTAGAGTTTACTATTAAAATTTTTTATATTTTTTTAAAATTTTATAAATTTTTAAAGTTAAAAAAATTTTTACTCTTTTTTTTTTTTTTTTACTTGATAAACATGCTATCGGTGAGATTTTTATTGGTATAGATAGTTTTGAGCAATGATTATATATGTAAGAGTACAACTAGCTACACATACAACTTTAGATTGTCTAATTTAAGTAGTCTGTTCGAAGGTTCTACACTAGCTGCTATACCTGAAATTTATTTGAAAATTCCCTATTTAAACCCTCTGGCTATATGCCATTTCTATCCCGCTATTATTTGTTACCTAATATTCACCTAATCTTGTACTACTTCACTGTTAGAATATATCAACAGAGCTAATATGTGTCTACAAACTTTAAGATTCGAAGCCTAGGCCCATCTCAGGTACCCCTTCACCAACTTCCAAATCACTAAGTGTTGTGGTACCCAAATATGCTATGCTATATCCTAATCTAGCTTGTATATACCCTTGTTCGATATTCATACAAATTCGGTTCCTACTGTGGCTTTCCATTGGATTAGTCGTCTGTGCCTCCAGATATCACACGAAGTAGATCCTCCCAAATTTGTTGCTTGGTGATGTCTGCTTTGCTACAGGATGTCAACGAGACAGATCCTCCCAAATTCAGTTAGCCACCAAGCCAAGTTGGTGTTGCCATACGACCTTGTATAATGGACTTACTCGCACCTGTTTCATCGATCCCTTTGTATTCAGGACTTACTCGTATCTATTTCGCCAATTATTTCATATGCAGATTTTTCTTTTCTGCATCAAGCATTAACTGATATGACCGTCAAAATCTGTACTACTTTATCTAACTCAGGGTTTCTATCATGCAGGTCTTCTGCCCGTAGATTTTATCAAGATTTATTTATATAATGTTACACCCTTCCAAATGCTCCATCACACTTCCAATACTCGATTAGCATTGGTACAACATGATTTACAGAGTTACAACCCCAGAAATGAGCAGAGTTTACTGTAGGTTAAATACAGATGTCTAGGTAATTATTCAATTCTGTCGACAGTGGGATTTGAACCCTAGACCTCTTGCATAATAGTCTGACAACCTAACCACTACACTAAGATCACTGGATATATACTAATATTAATTCTAAATAATATAATATTAAACTTAGTATTAGTAAAAGTAATACTATATATAAATATATAAAATAAAGCTTAGAAATATTTGCTAATAAATTATACTAGCTAAAGTAGTTATCTGTAATACAAGATTTTCAAAATTTATTAGTAGCTAATATTAAAAAGAAAAGACTTTAGTAGATATCTAACTAGTCAGAAGAGTAGAAGATTATTAAGATATTATTTTAAAAACCTAACTTAACAACATAAATATAGAAGTTAATTGCAATTAGTACTTATATTGATCTTTAGAAATTTACTTATAAAAATATAAAGGCTAATACAAAATATAATAAAAATAAAGTACTATAACAAACTTCTAATAAAAGTATTATTACTATTTGAAAGAGAGCAATATATAATAAGTTAAATAATATTTTCAAATAGCTTCTAATATTCTAATTATATATAAAGGCTATATTAATAATTTTAATAAATATAAATATAAACTTAATTTCTATTAAGATTATATCAATAGCCTATATATTAAATATGAATTTGCTATAGTAATATCATATAACAAAGATCAAAAAATAGTATTTGTAATAGATTAGGATATAACATTATTTGAGAGAAATTTAGAAGCTGAAGAAAAAATTTCAATATAACAACTATTAAGAAAACAAAAATTAATAACTCATATCTATTAAGAATTGATATAGTATAGTATAATAACAAAAAAATTTGTATAAATTGTAATTAGAGTCAAAAAAATATTAGTAGACAACTCTTCTCTAGATCATTTTGACCAAATTTGGAGCTAAGAGAAAAACCAAGTTAGCTCGGAAATTTTATTAAGAAACAGTACTTAGAGCACTAAGCAAAAAGAAAGAGAACTTAAAAATACATATATTGTATTAAAAGAACAAAGACAAGAAATAATCAGATAGACTACTTTAAAACTAGAAACAAAAAATTTTGACAGAAAAAATTTTTTTCATTATTTTTGTGGGGATTTGGAATTACTCTGAATTGCAGATCAGTTATAGTAACACAAATACGTGGAAAATAGTATAAACAAACAAATATGATTTGAGAATAAACTAACAAGATATGTCATATTTCAACTAATAGAAAGAGAGTATACACAACAGAAACTAGAAAAAATGCAGGTAAATAGGAAAAAACTCAGAGAATTTGGTTAAAAAGACAAAGTCACTTCAAGAAAACAGATTCAAATAGAAGAAACCTAGCTTACAAAATAAGTCAAAGAACAATATGTGAAATACAGAAAGCTCTAAGTATTTTATTAAAAAAATCACTAAAGAGTATAGTAAAGAAATCATTCAAGAAGGTAGTATATCAGTGTTAGGACTAGCAGACCATTTGGATAAAATAGTTGCAAAGGCAATGAATATTGATAAGAATATCATTACTCTGACAAGACAGTAGCGTGTTGTACTAGAAAGAGCTGCTTTCACAGAAGGAATAGACAAAATTAAAGAAGTCCTAGGAAGAGAGCAAGAATTAGCAAATATGCAAGTAGGAAAACTTAATGAAACAATACAAGAAATAGAAATGAAAAGCGAAAAGTCACTAATCATAGAAGTAGTTAGAGATAAAAAAGTAGAATCATATGAAAATATTAAACAGATTACTCAACACCAAGAAGAGGAAAATAGCAACAAAAAGATAGCAGAAAGAACTAAAGCACCAGAAAGTATGAAAGACATCCAACTAGAAAAAATAGCATAGAAATATACCTGTGTAAAAATGAAATAGAAGACAGATTAGAGCAACTAGTAGAGATAGGAAAAGCAAAACACAGCAATATATCTCTAGATTGCAGTTTATAGGCACCTAATCCAGAAGTGTATAGAAACAAAGAAGAGGTCAAAGCTAAAGTTGCAGCAGTTAAGATTCTTGGAGACAATGCAGAACAAAGAGAAAAATCAATAAGATGGTCTCTAAGAGGAAACAAGTATATTAAAACGATTCAAGAAAAATTCATAAACAGAAACCAATAGTGCATCATTTATTTTGACTGTAAAAAAGGTTATGAAGAAGCTAAGTCAAGACTGGAAAAAAAGATGGACAAATTTGACCAGATAAATCTAATACTTGAGAAAAAGGTCAAAAAAGAGAACTCAAAGAAAGAAAAAGCTATACAAAGCAAAGAAAAAGAAGAAAGAGAGATGCAAGCAAAGAAAGAACTTGCAGAAATACAAAAGAAAAGATCTACTTTGTATAACCAAACTGAAAGAGGAGAGTGCTTAACAGGTAGTGTATGCAAAAAGAGAATAGAGACAGCACTCGACCAAACAGAAGAAGAAAAAGTGATAGTCACAAAAGACAAAGGGAAAAAGAGAATGTACAAGCAAGAAACTCTCCCAACTAGCAATGAAGTCCTAGGCAGACAAACAACATATCTAAGAAAAGTGAACTATACCCAAGCAAAGAAGAGACTATCACTATATAGGACATTCTCTATCATATAACAAGATCACAAGTCTTTTTTGCGATTAAACACTTGGATCATATCAAAAATATTGAATAATAAGAGAAAAATATGGAAAAACAAGAGCAGAAGTATCTTTTAAAAAAGGAAGTAGCTTTGTACAAGGGATTAAAGCTTGGGTCATTCCTCTTACAAACAAGCTCTTAGTATGCATAACTCTAGTGTCAAACAGAAAAGAAATACTTGAAAATAGAAAACAGTTTATTACAAGGTTATATAATATACTGCAAAATATAAATAAGGTATTACTATTCAGACAACTAAAACATACTGGTGCAAGTGCAGTACATATTTTCAAGAACTCGAATGGAAACAACAAAGGCTACATACTAGTATCTTTCAGAAATCAAAAAGAAATGGTTCAAGCACAAAAGTATTCTGTTAACTATTACGATACTAGGCTTTTTTGAAAGATGCCTGAAGCAGAACCAATAGAAGAATACTTTAATGAGATAAGATATAAACAAGAACCTCATAACAATGAACAAGTACAAGAAGCTCTAAAAGATGTGAAGTATCCTCTGACAAGCAAACCTTACCTTTCAAAATTGAAAAGAAAATCTCAGAGAAGGAAAACAAACTAGAAAACCAAGTATTTAGAAAGACAGAAAAGCGAGATGAAACTTATACAGAGAATAGAAGAGGAGAACATCACAAAGAAAACTTGAATAAAGAATTTTTCAATGACATAGCTCAATGTATTCAGGCTTTGGAGAGAAAACTAAGTAGCTTTAAAGATAATTAGAGCCTGGAGGCTCCAAATCACTTCTGAAAGTTGCTAAAGTTGAACGAACAAAAGCTCTAATTAATCAAGAAGAAAAACTTGAAAGACAATTTAGAGCAGAGACAACTTCAAACCAAAACAAGTCAAAATACAAAAAAAGTACAGAGAGAAGAGAGAGAAGCAGAAGGGTATGTGATGTTAACATAGATAGCAGAGGAAAACTAGTAAGTATAAAAATAGGTACATACAATATTAACGGAATTAAAAGGGATAATACAAAGGTAGAACTGCTAGCAGAGTATAGTAAGTCAGAAGAATACAACATAATTGGAATAGTAGAAACCAACATAGGTGAACAAGAAGGTAAATAGATAAATATGAAAGAATACGGGTACTCAAGCTTTTGGTCAGAAACAGAGAAAGGAAAATATAAAGGGTCAGGAATCAGACTACTAGTGGACCAAAATTGGTTAAGAAATATAGAAGTTTGCAAAAGATTCAGCCCATACCTGCTCAAAGCTAAATTTTTCTTCAGAAGAGTAGTTTTTCAAGTTTGGATAGTATACTTACCTTCTAAAAATGAAGAAGTGATGAAAAAAGTATATAAGATACTTATAGAAGATATTATCAAGAATAAGAAAAATACAATATACATGATCTTAGGAAACTTTAATACAATATTAAATGAAAGACTAGATACGAGTAGCAAAGAAAAGAGAAACTTAGATACTGGCACGAGAACTACGAAATAGTTAAAAAATACTGACTACATAGAAACCTTCTGCTTTTGCAACTCAGAGCTAATCAAATATTCATAGTCAAATGGTAACATATCAACTAGAATAGATCATATTTAGATAACGCAGAATATGAGGAATATCATCTTAGATAGCAATATAGAGAAAATAGAAACAGTAATAGATAGTTATCATAGAATAGTCTGATTACAATTAGATAGTGCAAGTATCTTAGAAAAGAACAAGCAGAGAAGCAAAAGAGGACAAAAAAAAACAAGAAGACTATACCAGTACTACAAGGTTACAGAAGAAGATTAGAATAGTTATAGCCAAGAAGTAGAAAAAATTATTCATAATGCAGAGAAGAGAAAAAAAAGAAGAAAAAAAAACTAAGAAGAAATAGAGCCTGAAGCAGATATTAATGAAGAATAGGAGCTAATAGCCAAGGCAATACAAGCAGTAGCAAACAAGCATATTCCTTCAACAAAAACACAAAACTCAAAAAATCAAATCAGGAAAGAAGCTACAAAATCACTAATGTATAGCAGAGCTAAGATCTTAGGAAGGATATTCAGAAAAGGGTTCAAGGACATAGGACAAAGTATAGATGAGCTTAAGAAAACAATTCTAAATGCACGAATAAAGCATCTCAACACAGAATACAAGACAAATATCTCACTCTTACCATAATTCTGAAACAAAGAATACTGTATTGAAATTAAAGAGTAGTAGAACGTATTAAAAGAAAAAGCTCAGAAGGAAATGCAAGCTGCAAAAGAAAAAGAAATAAAAGAAAAAATAGAAGAAAGATT
>CAJVPM010002092.1:0-10535 GCA_910592325.1 Scutellospora calospora | reverse complement strand
ATAGATATATTACCTCATATAATAAACAAAATTATATATTTTGTTTGTTATTTAGTCTATTATATGACCTTAATACTTTCTTATAGTTGTTTTAAATAATAGTATACTTCAAAAGTTTTAATTAATTAGCTTTATTGTTTTCTTCTATTTTCTTCTTTTAATCAAGAGATTATTTCTTGAAGTTTTTTTTCATAGGTAATTCCTATTAAAGAGTTTATTCTAGTAAAAACTTTATATTTTTTTATTATTAAATTATTGATGAATTTAGTAAGTAGGCTATTTAAAGAAAAAGAAATTTCTTCTAATCTGATTCTTGAAGAAGCAATTTTTCAATAGTTTTTTTACTTAAACTTTCTTGCTATAAGACATAGTTGTTTCTTCTGTTTCTAAGAGTTTATCTAGATTTACACTAAGAAAAAGACTTTCAAACATATCTGATTCATTTTTTATCATCTGAATTGAAGTTTCTGTTTCTGTTAGTATTATAATTGTTAAAAAAATATTAGTTTTATTCATTACAGAAACTTGATTTTCTATTAGAACTATGCTATAGTTTATTGCAAAAGGATCTTGATTCTAAATTGTTAAGAATTTTTTAAGAGTATTTAGAGTTTGAGTTGTAATTGTTAAGTGTTTTAGGTATTTATTTTTAAGATATTAAATTAAAGGTAACTATTTTTAGGAATTTCTAATTTAGAAGAAATTGTTAGGGTAAAGTCTATATTTATAAGTTTTGATATATTATGAGAGGTAAATTCAAAATATTTCATGAATTTAATATATAGGTTTTACTGGATTTAAAAAATTTTCTTTAAAAATCTTATTTGTCTATTACTATTACTAGTTACTAATTTTGTTTTTTTGTAATATCTAGCTAATCTGTTACTATTATAATATTTTAATAGTATTTTTCCTTTTAAGTTTTAGAATTTATAAGTTCTGTTTTTAGCTTGATTAAACTATAAAGGGTCTACTTCTTTTGTCTTTAATTTTAGCTAATCTGAAATTTTCTAAGTCTTTTCTTTGTATCCAAACTTTATCTCTAATTTCAAATTCTTTTTTTTAAATATTCATATCAAATCTAACTTTCTATTTCTTTTGATATTTCTATATATTTTTGTAAGCTTCACTATATTAATAAGAGAGTTCATTTATCAACTCAAATACTCATTATAATATACTATCTTCTAAAGTTATTTTTTTATCTGTATTAATATTTTTTATAGGAATAAAAGTTTTAATTAGCATTTTAATTTAGCATCTGTAAGTTAATTTAAAAAGGGTATATCCTGTTATAGAATGTCTTTTTGTTCTATATACAACATCAAGAAATTTTTAAAAAAAATTATAATTAATTATAAGCTTCAGGCTAATTGCAATCAATTATAATCGATATTAATCAATTATAATCGATTATAATTGATTTAAAAAAAAGTGATTATAATCGATTATAATTGATTAATATTGATTATAATCACTTTTTTTTAAATTGATTATAATTGATTATAATCGATTAATATCAATTATAATCGATTGTAATTAGCCTGAAGCTTATAATCGATTATAATCTTTTTTAAAAATTTCCTGATGAAAGTTAGCTAAGCTTCCATTTAAACAGGATTTTTCCTTCTCTGATATACAGGTTAGTAAGGTATCTGAATATTTTTTGTGCTATTGTACCTGCTTTTTTTATCAGTAGATAGCTTATACTAAATAGACCTAGTGCAGACTTAGACTTTGTCTTTTTAAGTGCCTTTAACCATTCTTCTTCAGAGATATAATCTTCTAAGCTATCATATATTTTGCTATCTACTTTTTCTAGTAGATTATATACTTTTTTCTACCTAATTAGCATATCTAAAGCATAGGTATTTCTTTTGCGGAACTGCTTTTTGAAGTAGTTTTTTTACTTCCTCCAATACTTCTTCTTTCTGGTTTACTAGTACTATTTCTGAGTTGTTCTCTTTAAGGATTCTGTTTATAACCACTTGTTTTAAAGATCTTTCAAGTAAGCTGCTTATCATATATTTGAGTTCTTCTTATATTGCTTCACAATAATGTTCAACTGCTATATTAATTTCTTCAAGATCTTCTTTCTTTCTTGCTTGCTGAGCCTTTAAATATATAATCTTCTATCACTCCTTTAGCTCTTTATGTCTTTTTTTAGTCTACATAGTTTCAGAGAACTCTTCTATTTCTGTTTTATACAGACTATTTATTCTTGCTATTTTTGCATTTATTAAATGCTTGTTTGTACTATCAATATGCTGATCTATTTTTGAAGAGTATTGTTAATACATATTTCTAATTATTTTTAGGTCTTTCTTAATATTTTTGCTCTCTTTCTTTTTCTCTAAAGCAGGTTTTCCTACTGTAGACTTCTTTCTTAGAAAAGTTGATCTTGCATATTTAATTATATTTGTTGCGATTATATCCTATAAGTTATTTTTGTTTAATGTCTCTAGATAAACTAGATCATATTCATCTTTTATAATGTTTAGCTTCTTCTTAAGTAAACTGTCTAGTTTTGTTTTATAATCCTTCTAGTTTTCTTCTGTTGCTTTGTTGAGAAGGAATAACTATCTTTTTCCTTTTAGTCTTTTCTTACAAGCTAAAGATCTAGTTTTCTTCTTTATACCTGTTAGCATTTTTGTAATTACAATAATATGATTATTGTTTGTGACTACATCTGCTTCCAGTATATTACAATAGGTTAGACCTTGGCCTAGATCTTTAGATACTCAAATATAGTCGATTCTAGACTTTACTTAATCATTTTCTCTTATAAATTTTTCTTTCATGAGAATGTAATTTTCTGAATGTATTAATTATATTAGAGTTTTTGAGCCAGTTCAGTAGTAGGAGTTTCTGAGTTCTTCTTTGTTCTGATCTAGCTCTCTGTATTGAATATCATTAAAGTCTCCTGTATTATAACTTTCATAGCTTTTTTTTTACTTTGACATTCAAATATTCTTTTAATGACCTGTTGCTAGATATCTTTTCTAATCTTAGAATCATTGTGTAGTATATATATTACTAAGACTAGTACTTTATGCTTTTTGAATACAAAAAATGTTTTTAGGTAATATGTATTTCTTCTTTTTACTTAGCTTAAGTGTCTTTCCTATTTTTTACAGATTATTAGACTAATATCAGAACCTTTCTTCTTGTTTTCTTCTGCATCAGACTATATACCTATATAATTATTTTGATACTTTAGATTAAAATTGTTTTGTCTACCTGTTGTATTTGTTTTATTGATTCCAATTATATCAATATTTTTTTTGCTTGCTCATTCTAATAATAGTTTTAATTTCATGAAGTTTTCTTTTATCCTATTAATATTATATGATACTATTTTTAATGTTTAAAAATCCTCTTCTGCAACTCTTTTTTTCTTTCTTTTAGAGAGATTCTCTGTGTTGAGACAGTCAGCTCCACTGTTTATTTCTATTAATTCAACTAGTATGCCTGTTAGAAGTGATTTAGAGCTTCTCACTCTATATGTTGAATTTTTTCTTCGAGATATCTTATAAGTTGTAGCATATAATCATAAGTATTTTCTGAGCTTGAGATCTGTTTTTAGGTTGCCTGTATACTGCTGATACTTCATAATTAACTTCTTTCTTTTTGCCTTCTCATATTTCTCTTTTCTTTTTTTCAAAGTAAGTACTTATCTGTGTAGTTTTCTCTGTACCTTTCATACTATTTGTTGTTTCTTCTTCACTTGAAATGAGTCTTCTAATAACTTCTTAGTCTTGTTCTATATTTCTTCTTGTTCTGAGGCTTTTTGTATTAATTCTTCTATAAGCTCTTGGCTCTTTACTATCTGTAGCTTTTCTATTTTTTATATCTGCTTCGTATCTTGTTAAGTTTGCTTATCTTAGCTTATTATCATAATAGAACAATGAAAATTTAAAGCAATTTAATATGTCTTCTTTCTTCTTAAAATAGACTGTTGCACTCCTCATATTGTTATTATTAGAGTTCTTGAAGATATGTAGTACTTTAGCTTCTGATCTTTTTAATTATCTTCACAGGAGTACTTCATTTGTATTTTCTGGCAGGTCTAGTAACCTTTTGCTAAATCTATTTCTTGTGTGAAGCAAGGAGAAATTGTTAGTACCTGTTAAAATTCTTACTAATATTTTATTTGTGAATAGCAGACATCAAATTTCATTTATTTTCTTTTTGTCAAAAGTGCCTGTTTTAAACTCTACTTT
Source organism: Scutellospora calospora (assembly GCA_910592325.1). NCBI lineage: Eukaryota > Fungi > Glomeromycota > Glomeromycetes > Diversisporales > Gigasporaceae > Scutellospora > Scutellospora calospora. Next base: position 6,312 of record CAJVPM010002092.1, on the reverse strand, counting down.
TATTCTTGTTTTGTCTGAGGCACTTTTAATCATTTCAATATGCTCTACTCTTTCTAGAAAGTGAACTATTTTGAACACCTATATTCTTCTAGCCTAAATTAGCAGGTCCCAAACTATAATTTTGTTGTCATCCTCTGTTGAGTTTGAATTTTTGATAGCTTGATATATTGTAGTTTCTTTCTTTTTAGGAAGATCTTGTTCATGTGTATTAGTTTTTGCTTTCTCTCATCTTCTTATGAAAACTTCTTTGAGTTCTTTTTCTGCTTACTTTTCTCTCTTTCTTTTTGTTTCTTGGCCCTTTTGAGTTGAGTTTCTTATGTCTTAATTTCCTGCTATTTTATTCAGTTCTTCTTGTTCTTTATTTTCTTCTAGAAGAAGATTGGCTTGTTTATATTCTTCTTTCTTGTTTTCTAATTTTTCTTTTGCCTCTTCATAGCCTTTAATATAGTTAAAAGTCACTATATACTAGAGATTGCTATATTCAAACTTTTCGGAAATTTCTTTCAGATAAACATTTCTTTCTATCAACTATCTAAATGATCTTTTTCTATATTTCTCATTGTTTTCTAAGACTTTGATAGCTACTACTTTAGCTCTTATTGTTTCTTTTCTTTTGCACCTATTTTTGTTTAGTGCCCAAATACTTCTTTTTAATAATAAATCTGATTCTGCAAAGAGTACATTATCTTTTGATTCTTCTGAAATAATATACTGTTGTTTTGTATTTGTTGTAATAATTTCTTCTTTCTTAGTCTCTTGAACTTATTCTATTTGGCTTATTGGTTCTTTGATTTTTCTGTCTTCTAGAAGTCAAATTCTTTCTACTTCTATTTTTGAGTTTGTCATATTACTAACTATACTATCTAAGTCTAATTGGTATATCATCTCTATATCTGATTTGCCTTCTTATACTCTCAATTCATTATTTGCTACTACTATATTATTGACTTCTTGACCTAATATACTCTTTACTCTATTGATTTCTTCTGTTATAGCTACTCTTTCTATGACTTTTCTCTATTCTCTGGCTACTATTACTATGCTACTATCTACTTCTAATATTTTTGCTATTATCTTATCTATATGATCTTCTAGATCTATTACTGATCTGCTACTTTCTGCTATTATTTTTTTGCTATATTCTTTAGTTACTACTTCTACGAGTCTGATTACTTTTTTTCTGTTCTATATATCTACCTAATTTTAATCTTTAGTTATTAGCTCTGTCTATACTCTATGCTTTGTTTATTGATTATTCTCTTTGTTCAGATTCTTTGAATCTTTTTTCTAAAAATAACTTTGCCTTTTTTTGAAATTTTCTGTGAGTTTACCCAGTTTGCTTGTAAACTATCTAGTTCTAGTCTTATATGATTTGTTTCTGCTTTTTAACATATAATATATATTTTAGTAATATGTTTATTTGTTTATCTGCTTTGTATATGTTTGTGTTATATAATTGATCTGCATTTCAGAGTATTTTGAGATTCTCAGTTTTGTTCACAAAAAAAATTTTCTTCATAATGATTTTTGTCAAAACTTCTTTTAGGTTACTTTTTAAGTTTAGGTTTTTCTATTCTTCTACTTCTCTATATGTAATTTTGCTTTTTTGTATCTCTTTTTTTAATATGCTAAAGAGTATTAATTAGTGAGTTTAATAGTTTGTCTATATAGTAACCTTTAGCTCGATTTTGTGACTAGATAATCTACGGAGAGAATTGTATGAATATAATAATATATTTTTATTGTGATCTTTTATACTATATAACTATATTATAGTAATTCTTTATAGCTACTAGATTGAATATCTTAGAGCTTGTACCTCTTATAAAGTTCTACTCTGAGTTACTCATCTGTTTACAGATTTATAAGATTATTACTAAGTTATAAACTAAGTTATTTAAAATAATCTGAGTAACTTAGTTTATCTAATTAACCTAAGTCATTTAATACAGATTTTTTTATTAAGATCTATATTATTTTACTAACAATTATTTTATCAACAAATATCACACTAAGTAACAATTTACTAAAATATATATCTAAAACTAATAAAACTCTATTCCTTATCCTATATGATATTGGCTAAATAAACTTTTAGTAAAATAAGTATTAGTAAAATAAGTACTACTCTTTTATTATATATTTTGAGTAGTATAGTTAAGTTTATTTTAATTAGTTAATAAAATATCTTAAAAAAATATAATCATATTCTGGATAGTATATTGGTTATATAACTCTTACTAAGAATATATATAATAACTTTGTAATATATATATATATATATATATTACTTTATACAAATACTATTAACAGATCTAGTGATCTTAGTGTAGTAGTTAGGTTGCCAGACCACCATACAAGAGGTCTGGGGTTCAAATCCCACTGTTGACGAATTTGAATAATTACCTGAACCTTTGTACCCAACTTATGGTAAACCCTGTTCATTTCTGGGGTTGTAACTTTGTAAATCACGTTGTACTAATATCATCCAGATATTAGAAGTGTGACGAGGCATTTGGAAAGATGTAATATTACATGAATAAATCTTGATAGGATCTACAGGCAGGGGATCTGCATAGTAGAAATCCTGAGTTAATGAAGTAGTATGGCTTTCAACAGTTACACTGGCTAATGCTTGATCCAGAAGGATAGTATACTCAAAGACTTTGATCAGGTTAGGTACGCATAAGTCTGTATCGCAGTAGAGATCACTATATGTTATAGTTACACCAACCTGGCTTGGCAGCTAACTAGATTAGGAGGATCTAACTCGTGATAGACCTCAGCGATATCTCAAAATGATACTAGTAGAGAGCTATGGTAAGAACTGGGTTGTACAAATATCTACAAAGGTCTAAGCTAGGTGAGTTCGTGAAATAGGCATGAGCTGCTCTAGTAGGTATGCTTCGAGGTTAACTAGCTTTGCAGATATTCATAATATGTTAAATATAATATAACCTGAGAGGATCTAAGCTGAAGTCAATAAATAGATCTGCAATAAACTAGCTAGTATAAGCGGTTAGATATTATAGTGATGTTAGTTTATAACAGTATAGGTTAATTGAACAGAGTGTTTAAATAGGTAACTCACAGGTAGGTTACAGGTATAGCAGCATAGTGTAGTACTAACAGGTGGTCTAATGCCTGCATAGTAGACTACTTAAATTAGACAATGACTAAAGTTATATGTATAGCTTGTTATACACTCTTCATATGACTGAAAACTGTAGGGGAACCCTATATAGGACCTCATATATCAAATTAATAAAAATTACTTGGCAATGTAAGCTACCTTAAAAATAAAATAAAAAAAGAACTCTAACTATTGTTTTGTGAAAAGTTTCAATTAAAACAATTAGATAAGTATTAGACAAGTTTTAATTTCAAACTTCTCTTTTAGGTATTAGATAAAGTTAGCTAAACTTCTATTTAGACAGGATTTCTCTTTTTTGATACAAAGATTAGTGAGGTGTCTAAATATTTTTTGTGTAATTGTATCTGCTTTTTTTATTAATGGATAGCTTATTTTAGATAGATCTAGTGCAGACTTAGACTTTGTCTTTTTAAATGCCTTTAACTATTCTTTTTCAGAGATCTCATCTTCTAAACTATCATATATTTTATTGTTTACCTTTTCTAATGGATTATATACTTTTTTCTACCTAATTAGTATGTCTAAAACATAGATATTTCTTTTATAGAATTGCTTTTTAAAATAGTTTTTCTCTTCCTTTAATACTTCTTCTTTCTGGTTCACTAGTACTATGTCTGAGTTGTTCTCCTTAACAATTCTGTTTATGACTACTCATTTCAAAGATCTTTCAAGTAAGCTGCTTATCATGCATTTAAGTTCTTCTTGTATTGCTTTACAGTGATGTTTAACTACTGTATTAATTTTTTTGAGATCCTCTTTTTTCTTACTTACTGAGCTTTTAAATATATAATCTTTTATTACACCTTTAGCTCTTTATATCTTTTTTTAGTCTATATACTTTCAGAAAGCTATTCTATTTCTGTTTTATATATACTATTTATTCTTACTATTTTTGTATTCATTAAGTACTTGTCTGTTCTATTAATATGCTAATCTATTTTTGATGAATATTGTTAATATATGTTTCTGATTATCTTTAGGTCTTTCTTAATATTTCTGCTCTCTTTCTTTTAGAGTTTCAATTCGGATAAATCTGTTATCCATTCATCCATATCCAAATTTATTCAGATATCTATTTACTATTGATATCTAGATAATCCAACAGATATTCAGATAATTATTTGGATATTAATAGTAAATGGATATCTGAATAAATTTGGATATGGATATCTGATGGATAAATAGATAAATAAATTATGAATTGAAACTCTATTTCTTTTTTTCTAAAATAGATTTTCCTACTGTAGACTTCTTTCCTAGAAAAGTTGATTTTGTTTACTTGATTATACTTGTTGTAATTATATCTCACAAGTTATCTTTGTTTAATATCTCTAAGTAAGCTAGATTATATTTGTTTTTTATAATATTTAGCTTCTTCTTAAATAGACTATCTAGTTTTGTTTTATAATTCTCCTAGTTTTCTTCTATTGCTTTGTTAAGAAGAAATGACTATTTTTTCCTTTTTAGTCTTTTTTCACAAACTAGAAATCTAGTTTTATTTTTTATATCTGTTAGCATTTTTGTGATTACAATAGCATGATCACTGTTTGTAACTACATCTGCTTCTAGTATATCACAATAAATAAAGTTTTGGCCTAGATCTTTAGATACCCAAATATAGTTGATTTTAGACTTTATTTAATTATTTTCTCTTGTGAATTTTCTTTTATAAGGGTGTAATTTCCTGAATGTATCAATTATATTAGAGTTTTGAAGCTAGTTCAGGAGTAGAAGTTTTTGAATTTGCCTAGAGTCTTCTCTGTTCTAATCTAGCTCTTTGTATTAAATATCATTAAAGTCTTCTAGTATTATGACTTTTTTAGCTTTTTCTTTACTTTGATATTCAAATATTCTTTTAATGACCTGTTGCTAAATATTTTTTCTAATTTTAGAATTATTGTATGGTATATATATTACTAAGACTAGCACTTTATGCCTTTTGAATACAAAAAGTATTTTTAAATATTACACATTTCTTTTTTTTACTTGGCTTAAATGTCTTTCCTATTTTTTACAAATTATTAGACTAACACCAGAACTTTTCTTCTTGTTTTCTTCTGTATTAAACTATATATTCATATAATTATTTTAATTCTTTAGATTACCTCTACAAACCTCACTCAGAAAATGAACACCTATATCACAACCTTCTCTCAGAAATAACACCAAAAGAATAGTTCAAAACAATCAAAGAATTACTAAATAAAAAGGCTGCTAGCCTTTCTGAACTCAACTACGAACATATCAAAATACTTAACTCTAAAAGTCTTAATATCTTTCACCTTTTTCTCTCCAAATACCTCTTCCTACAAAGTATTCTTACAGAATGAAAAACATCTAATATCTTTCTTATTCCCAAAAAACCTTCCTGAGATTTCACACTAGATCAAGTATAACCAATCTCTCTAATAGAACCTATGAAAAAATACTTAACCAAAATCTTCACCACATGCCTCGACCAAATTATAAACCAAAACTATCTCCTTAGCAATCTAAACTTTGCAGCTACAAAAAATTGCTCAACACATACTCCAATTCAAATTCTACTAAATACCATTGAACATTACAAAGCAAATGACAAAAAAGCATGGATACTCTTCCAGAACATGTCCAAAGCCTTCGACAAAATTAATATTAAATGCCTTACTGATACCTGCAAAAGAATTGGAATCCCTCAAAATGCTATTAACTTTATTCAATTTCTACATTATGACAAGAAAGCAAAAGTAATCACAGCTTATAGTCTTACTGAACCAATTTCTCTCCACTCTGGTATCAAACAAGGAGAAACCTTCTCACCACTCCTCTGGAAAATATACTACGATTCTATACTAAGCTGTATCAACAATAAACACAAATTCAAATTTTTCAAAATAATAGCTAAATCACCTCTGATCTGATATTTTCTCACAAATCTACTCCCATTACAATTCCTCCTCTGGCATGTATGGATGATACTGTCTGGCTTTGTGAAAAAAGAGAAGACTTACAAGAAATACTCCATGATATCTCAGAACTCTACTACCTTAACAACATTCAAATAAACCCTTCAAAATCGGACCTTCTTCACATATCCAAATCCAAATCCACCCAAACAAACATATCATCTAACTCCCCTTTAACTTTCAATAACCAACAAATTCTTCCTCGCAAACCAA
>CAJVPM010002091.1:0-10540 GCA_910592325.1 Scutellospora calospora | reverse complement strand
TTATTATCTATAATTATTTTTTTAATATTTTTGCATTTTAAAAAAGTAAATCAGAGCTGAATGAATGCAAAAACACAAGCAAATTTGCTTGTATTGGCCTACAATCTAAGAGATAAGAGTTATATCTAAGGTATACATTAGTTATATAGCTAAAGTAGTAGTTATATTGTTGATCTTTTGTAGTACAATGAAGTTTTTGTATTAGATAATACTTTGGTTAGTATATATAGTATTTTGGATTTGTTAGAGTCAGATATATAGTGATATATTATTATCTGTGTTTAGAGTATTAATTAGAGTAGTTGTATAATTTTGTTTTTAGATATCTCATAGTTCACAGAGTTTGTAGATATTATGATTGAGAATTGTTAAGCTTGATATAGATGATATGAGAGTAGCTTTATGCTTAGTTAGAGTTATATATTTATTAGTAAGTTTTTTGTATATAGTATAAGATAAGATAGTGTTCTGAGTTTGATAAGAGAATCTAGGAATGATAATTATGTTAATTATATTTATTAATTATTTATCTAGAATTTTCTTTTTTTTTAAACAGTTTGTTACTTGAATAAGTTTGTTAGTAATAATTTTATGAATTAAGTTATATAAAATATGAGTAATAGGTCTGATGATCTTTGTGTAGTGATTAGGTTGCCAGACCGTCATGCAATAGGTCTGGGGTTCAAATCCCACTGTTGACGAATTTGAATAATTTCTCAGACCTTGTATTCAACTTACAGCAAACTCTGTTTGTTTCTAAGGTTAAGTTAAGTTGCACTAAGTCAATCGGACATTGGTAGTATGATGCAGTTAATCACAGGATGATATACATTACATGAATAAATTTTGATAGAAAAATATTAGTATAACATAGTTAATCACAGAATGATATACGCACACAAATGATCTACAAGCAAGGATCTGCATAGTAAAAATCCCAAGTTGGTGAAGTAGTATAGTATTCAACAGTCATACCAGCTAATACTTGATCCAGAAAGGAAACTATCATTAAAGATGCAGATCAAGTCAGGTGCACATAAAGCCATTCCACAAGAAAGATCGATAACACCTTAGCTTGGTAGCTAACTAAATTGAGAGGATCTGCCTTGTGAAACATCTAAAAAGATAGATATAGAAAAACTGGTAGAGAGCTATGGTAGAAACTGGGGTTGTACAAATATTGACAAAGGTTCAATTCAGATGAATCGGTGAAATGGGCATATGACTACGCTAGTAAGAATCACTTCTAAGGTTAACTAGAGCTCTGTGTGCTCACAATACGTTAGGTAATATGCATCCCAAAAGGACCTAAGTCGTGTAGTAAATAGATCTTCAGATAAGTTAGCTAGCTTAAGCAGTCGGATATAGGAGTACCGTTAGTTTAGATAGGGAGAAAAGTTAATGATTAGAGTGTTTAAATAGGTAACTCACAGGTGAGTTGCAGGTATAGCAGTATAGTGTAGAACTAACAGATAGTCGATCGTCTGTATAGCGGACTACTTAAATTAGACAATGACTAAAGTTATACATATAGCTTGTTGTATACTCATTATGTAACTGTAAAACCTTAAGAGATTACTACTACAGTAACTTCATAATAGCAAATTAATAAAATCTAATCAGCCAAGAAAGCAGTCTTAACTAACAAAAAAAAAATAAAATATGAATAATGAACTAGTATCCTAGGAATTAAAAGAAGTAGTTTGACTAGATTGCTATAATAGTTGTATTATTAAAGATAGTGTTGTATAGATTATAGTCATTATAAGCTACTACTAATACTGATTTAAATAGATTAATAGTTATATTAGCAAGTATATAGAAAGAGATTGCAATGCTTATAATTTGTTTTAGTGTTTATCTATTAGATACAATCAATAGTATATTATTTATATAAGCTAGTACTAGTTGATCAAATAAGAGATTAAATGAGTTTGTTATATATAAACTTCTAGTTTGTAATGTATATCTAAAGAAGTTGTTACAAATATAGATGATAAGGAGGTCATAAAATATATGCTATAGTATAGGTACAATAGTCTTTTCTTAATCTAGTCTATCATATATAGAATATGAGTCTGTAAGTCTCAGATTTGTATTGACATTGTTGTTATAGTTTGAGTAGATATTGATAATTAGATCATATATAGCTTATAAAACTTGTAATTAGAAGAGTACTTTAAATAAAAGTTTGATATATACTAAATTATATACTTTGCTTATATCTTGTGATAAGAACTATAGCTCTTTTTTGTGAGTATATATATCTTTAAGAATATGTATTAGGATTTGAATAGGTTTACTAGTTGAAGTATTTGATAATACTACAAAGTTATTAGAGTTTAATATATTATATTTAAATAGTATAGTATTTAGTTAGCAAGTAATAATTTTTGTAAAGATCTTTTATGTAGTTTAATTGCTTTATAAACTTGAGTTTTTTTGAGACTGAGAATATGTAGCTGTTTTTTTATAGAGTAGGAATTTAGTTAAGATCTAGATATTAGTTAAAAAGATGTATAAAAAAATTTAGTAGTTTCAGTTCATAATGTTTTAATATTTCATTAAAGATATATGAAGAGCTTATTACTTTGTTGTTGAGTGAGTTGTTGATAGTCTAAATAATTTCTTGTATTATTATTAGTTTAGTAGTTTCATTATACTAGCTTTTTCTGATATAATTTTTAGATATTTATTTTTTTTTTCAGTTGTTCCATTCATTTATATTAGTTGGGTTTTCTTTTATCTAATGTTTATAGTATTCTTTTATGTATACTTTAATTAGAGTAGAGTTTGTGATTTGTGTATTTTTAGTTACAATTCCTTAGAAGGTTACTAGATCAGTTTATTAGTCAAGAATACTGTTAATCATAGAAATAGTATTAGAGTTGATATTATCATAATATTTGTTGATTTAGTTTTATATATTTTCAGTAAGTATTTATTAATTTTTCAAATTTCTAGCCTTGTATAAAGTATTGTGATATCATTTAAAAATTAACATTATGTTTAGTAGATTAGTAGATTAGTAAATATAGTATCAGTTAGTATGAATATTTGAATCTCTAAGTCTGTTAAGGTATTAATTTTGTTTAGTTTAACATTAATATTGTTCAGATTATATTCATTTGCAATAGTAAAAGTAGTTTTTTTTTAAAAAATAAATAGTCTGATCTTAATAATTTTACTACTATTAGAACTAGAAAGATCCAACAAACAACTTTAATTAATACTAAAAAAGAGGTTTATTTAGTAAGATACCTTTTTCTAAGTACTTTTATATATTTTGGGAGATAGCATTAGCAAAAATAGAAGATAGTATTATAGGATAGATTTTAGCATAATTTACATTATATTTTTATTAGTTATATTTATTAGTATTTTAGTATTATTTCTTATATTTGTATTATTTTAGTATAGATATTTTCTAGTATAGAAATTTATAGAAAACATTTACTTCTAAGTAAAGTCTCTCAAGAAGTATTCAGATCGAAAAATAGTTCTAAGTAACTTTCTATATGTGAACCATAACTACACGATAATATAAGTTTTATCTAAAGTTATTATGTATAATATAGAGAAAACACAAGTAACAGCTAATATAACATAATAATTACTATGCTAAATACTGTACTACTTACTGTGCTAATCTATTTATAGTGATGCTTAAGTGATGCTTAAGTGATGCCTAAATAACGCTAGTACAAATACCTAGATGAAGTCTAGATGACCTTTTGATGACCCTTAGTTGATCCTTTCACAAAGTTTTACTAAAAGATATAAATACAAGTAGTTTTTTCCTCAAGTTCAATATTCTAAAAAGTTAGTTAGTTATCCCTTTTCCTAATAACGAATAGAGCCTAAATCTCCTTCCCTATAATTATAGAATATAACTATTCATATATCTTACTCTAAATATATCTATTTTTAATAAAATATATCGATTATAAATAATTATAAATGAACTGCCTCTTTAGAGATGAGTATAATTCTTTAATGATATAAGAATTATATCTTCCTCTTTGACACTGCTTCTTAAAGTCTCTAGATAGCTATGTTCTTATTATAGTTAGTATATAAGAAGGCTTAGAATATACTTTCTGTAATAGTAGAAATAGCAATTCCTTTAAAATAATTATTTAAAGTTTTGTTATCTTGGTATAGTAGTTAGATTATTAGACTGCTATACAAGAGGTCTAAGATTCAAATCTCACTATTGACAAATTTAAATAATTACTCAGATCTTTATATCTAACTTATAGTAAACTCTATTCATTTTTAAGAGTTATAATTTTATAAATTATATTATATTAATATCAATTAGATATTAGAAGTATAATATAATATTGTATAAATAAATTTTAATAGGATCTATGAGCAGAGGAATTGCATAGTAGAAATCTCAAATTAGATGAAGTAGTACAAATTTTGATAATCATTCTAGTTAATACTTAATTCAAAAAAGAAGCTTGTATATAAAAGATACAAATTAAGAAGATATAAATAAGTTTATTATATAAAAAAATAGCAATACTAATTTAGCTTAGTAGCTAACTAGATTTAGAAGGATTTGTCTTATGAAATATCTGAAAGTATAGAAGACTAATTTGATAAATAGTTATAGTAAAAACTGAGTTTATATAAATATTCATAAGAATATATATTAGCTTTTTTTTTTTTTTTTTTTTTTTTTTTTACTTTATACAATATGCAATTAGTGAGATTTTTATTGGTATAATAGTTTTTAAACAATAATTATATATATGAGAGTACAATTAATCATATATACAACTTTAGATTATCTAATTTAAGTAGTCTGCCTAAAGGTTCTACACTAGCTATTATATTTGAAATTTATTTGAAAATTCTCTATTTAAACTCTCTGGCTATATGTTATTCTTATCTTGCTATTATTTGTTATCTAATATTCATCTAATCCTATACTACTTTACCTTTTAGAAGATATTAATAGAGCTAACATGTATCCACAAACTTTAAGATTCAAAGTCTAGACCTATCTCAGATATCTCTTTACTAACTTCCTAATCATTAGGTGTTATGATATCCAAATATGCTATACTATATCCTAATCTAGCTTGCATATACTTTTATTCAATGTTTGTACAAACTCAGTTCCTACTGTAGCTTTCTACTGAGTTAGTTATCTATGCCTTCAGATATCACACAAGATAGGCTCTCTCAAATCTAGTTACTACTTAGATTAGTGTTGTCAAAAATCATTTGTACCTTCAGATATTACACAGAACAGATCTTCTCAAATTCAGTTAGCTACTAAGCCAAGTTGGTGTTGCTATATGACCTCATGTAACAGACTTATTCATACTTATTCTGCTAATCTTTTCATATGCAGATTCTCTAACGGACTTATTCGTATTCTAGTCGCTGATTTTTTTATATACAGATTTTCTTTCTCAGATCAAATGTTAACTAATATGATTATTAAAATCTGTACTTTTTCACTAAACTCAGGATTTCTACTATACAGATACCTGCTTATAGATCCTATCAAGATTTATTCTATAATATTACACTCTTCTAAATACTCTGTTACACTTTCAATACTCTGATTAGTATTATATAATATAATTTATAAAGTTATAACTCTAGAAACGAGCAGAGTTTACTGTAAGTTAAATACAGATATCTAGTTAATTATTCAATTATGTTGACAGTAGGATTTGAACTCTAAACCTCTTGCATAGCAGTTTGACAACCTAACTACTATCCTAAGATCACTAGACCTTAATATATATTAGCTTAATTAAGATATAGTATAGTATAGTTAGAATATTCTATAGATTTCTTTTAATTAGAACTAATAAAATATCTTGAGATAAAGCTTTTTCTAAAAAAAGAAACTATAGTGCAAGCTAGTCTAAATAGCCTTTAATAAGATAGCATAAGATTATACAGGTTTAAAAATAAAATTAAATTAATATTAGAAATAATAAAGATGCTAAAAAGTTTAAAATAAAGTAGTTACAAATAAATATTAGATATAGTACTTGATAGATAACTTTTAAGCAGAATCTTTAAATAAATAATAATTAAAGTTATATATGACTAATTATATTTTTACTAAAATTTTTAAAACTCTCATCTGTAGATCCCAAAACTAATATACGGAGCAGAGTAAAACAAAAAGTTTTATATATAAGATTACTTATAACTAACTAAATAATAAAAACTACTATATACACTCTACTCATACAACTAAAAAGATTAAAAGAACTAGAAAGCTCACTTCTCACTCGCCTACTCTCTCAAAAAAATAGTTGCTGATTATGTCAGCAATATCAATATCAAAAAAAAAACTAGAGACAGGTCTTCTAGTCTTACTAATATGCAAACTACTACATCTACTAATACCACTTATATCAATGAACACCAAAACAAAAAAAATAAAAAGAGCACTAGACACTCTCCTCAACTTAATAAAAAAATTAAGGATACTTCAATTTATACTATAGAAAAAAATATATTTTTTGAAAAAAGTAAAGATTCTAGTTTACTCCCATTAACAGAACATATAATATCACTAGCACAAGTAAATCATATAATAGATAAACAAATAGATGATTAAAACTCTAGTAAAACTTCAAAATTCCTACACCTTGATTCAGTCCTAATATCAAAACATCTCCTGACCGGTACTAATAATAATATAGCAGAACTTGATAAAACCTTAGAAGAAGTTAATGCATATTCGATATATACAACTTCTAATACAATATTAGAAGAAGTTATAATATCTAACAGTACCTCTTTAAGAATATATAGCTCAGTAGTAATGAGTAGACTAGAGCAAAGACTAGCTATTATGGATGCAAGAAAAGACAAAAAAACAGCTTAGACATATACTTTCGAACTTGGACTAAAAAACTAGAGGAAAAGAAATTATAAGAATTTAGACAAAGAAAAATGGTACTACAATAGATGCTTAGAAATCTTTATATCTATAGAAAGTCTAGCTGATTTAATATCATATAAAATCTAAACTCTCCCAGTAGAATATCTAATTCCTTCTGCAATATATATTAAACTATACTATAAGAATAACCAATTCTTTAATACCTTCTCTTGGTTCTCTGCAACAAAACCTCAACACCAAAAAGAATTCAATATCCTCTTAAATATAGTAATAAGAAGATATAAAGATCAATATAACATTATAATGACAAACAAAACAAATCAAGATGAAATCTTTTACAAACTATATCAAAAACTAGACATAGATTACTTACTATCTTTAGATCTAAATATACTCACACCAAGAGAGATTACTAGAATAATCTTCTACCTAGCAGGATTTATAAAAATGTCAATATCATACAAATTCAACGAAGCCCTAGTACAAATAGACAAATATCTAGTTGTAAATTATTTGTCTCTATTAGACAACCCTACAGATATCCTTCCATACATTATCTTATGTCTTAACTTTGTCTTATCTATAACTAACCTTCTTGATATAGAAGCCACTGTAAGAGTATTAAGAAAAGTTTTCAACTTTCAATGACTACTAGAGAGCTATATTAAAGATATATGAACCATACTTTCTGCTAGTCTAAGAAACCTCTATATACAAGTCAAAGACCTGTTCGTTATTACAAAATGAAGTGAACTAAAAAATTTGCTTAGCTACACGAAAGCTCTACAAGAATTTTATATCTTCGATACTAGTCAAAATTAAAAATATTATCCAAATATCTGTACATAATCAGAAAGAGTGATAGCAGGCCAATATGATGAAAACTATAATCAGATTTTTTATAATGATAATAACAGGCCGATAGGCTAAAGATTTTGGCAAAATATGTCAAATATTGGATTATAGCCAGATTAAAACACTTAAATATCAGGTATAAGATTATTATAAGATTTTGTAGCAATATGCTGTTAGTAAGTTTAAAGATATACTAAGATTAGATAAATTATAAGCCGATATATTACTAGCTAGTTTATTTAAAAATTTGCTAATTAAACTGATATTTTAGCAAAATTTGTATGATAAATCAATCATCTTATTTTATTCACAAACTATAAAGCAGATATTTTATTAATTTTTGATGATTTTTTACTGATTATTTACTGAAACATAATATATTCTATAATAATAATATTATTATAATATTATAAATATCAGTTAGCCAATTTTATTTATCTTCAAAATATTTTTAGAATGATATTCATTTATTCTTTCATGATACAAATATCATTAAATTATCAGATCATTAATTATATTTTATTTGATATTTATATTCACTAAATTATCACTCTAACGATTACTTTATTTTTTTTTTTTTACTTATAGTAATATATAGCCAATATTATTTATTTTCTAGTTATTACTTAAAATACATAAAGTAAAATAAAAATTATACATTTATAAACTATCGCCTCTTTTTTATCTTCCTTCTTGACTTCTTATCACTATCATCTCTCCTTTTTCTCTTCTTTTTTTCTTTATCTTTACCTTCTTCTCTGCCTTCTTCTCCACCTTCTTCTCCACCTTCTTCTCCACCTTCTTCTCCTTCTTCTTCTTTACCTTCTTCTCTACTTTCTTCTCCACCTTTTTCTTTACTTTCTTTATCTTCAACTTCTTCACTTTCAACTTCTTCTACTTCGAATATTAATAGAATATCTTTTTTGGATATTTTTTGGTTAGTTTTTTTTTAGTTCTATCAGCTGCCTTTTTTGATATTAATAGTTCACTAGGTTCTATTGAGAGTGAATTACCCCTTAATGGACTTGATGCTAGTGTTACTATCTCCATTAGTTCATTAGCACTTTTTCTTGTTGTTGCCTCTGCTATTTTTGCTGTTGCTGTTTTTGCTATTGCTGTTTTTGCTATTGCTGTTTTTGTTGCTGCTGTTGTTGTCTTTGTGTTTTTGCTGTTGCTGTTTTTGTTGCTACTGTTTTTGTTACTGCTTCAGCTGTTAATAGTTCACTTAAGGTTGCCTTATGTTCAGAGAGCAAATTATCTGAAGAGGTTTCTTTCTCACTTTCTTTAGCCTCTTCTATTTTTTTCTTTTGTCTCTTTTCTATTTTTTTCTTTTGTTGTTTTTACAGTATTATTCTATCATTATCATTATCATTGTCATCTGCATAACTACCTTTTCTTTTTGTTCCTGCACTACCTTGTTCTTTCAATATCTTCCACTCCAGCTTTTTCTTGCCCAATATCTCCCACTCCACCTTTTTCCTTCCCAATATCTCCTGCTCTATCTATATCTTTTTCTTTTTTTTCTTACTACCTTCTCCTTTTGTTTTTTTGCTCTTTTCGCTCACTTTTTTTTTCTTTTTTCTTAGGTCTTCGTCACTGGTTAAATAATCAGCATTAAAATCTTTTGCAGTTAAATTATACTTTTTTAGGGTTTTATTAGATAATACTCAATTCGGGCAATTATCTAGAGGTTTACCAGTATTATTGATATCATCCTTGTAGCAGCATTCAATTATTCACTTGTTTTTAGGCTAAAATAGTTTCACATAAAGATCAATTCTTTTGTGAAATAGCTATTTAATCTAATATTATTAGGCTGATATTAGTAAAATAATTATATATTTTAAATTTTAATAATGATTATTCTCATAGACATGATATCATAAAATAAGCTAAGATTATAGATAATACTAACTTATTTTGTGATATCATGTCTATAAGAATAATATACTGATACCTACATTCGAACTACACTATCACTTATCTATATATATTAATTTTTTATTACTATCATTATTAGTCACCTACTTCTCAGCAGAGTGATAGGTGTTTCTACCTTTACTATGTGTTAACATCTCTAAATTATCTCAGGAATATCTTTTAATTCTTTCATTACTGGCCTTCATTAAATACACTAACACCTTATATCTTCTTTTCCTTTTTTATTTTTTTTTATATACAATAATGAATTATATTTTACATATCAGCAGATTTTTGTAATTTGATAATTATCAAATTACAAAAATCTACTGATATTCCTATATTTATATTATTCTTATCTTATTCACTTTGCTATTTTTTGTCATTTGTTTTCAATTGTATTCTTGCTAATCACAATTGGCATTTATTTGAGAGTGCGCCTTTGTATCTTATGATGCTGTTTTAATATTTTTTCGATATTTACAGTATGATATTTAAAGCTGAACAATTTTTTTATTAATACTAGAATTAGGTTTTTTCTTATATCTTTTTGTTAAGATGCTCATGTTTTTTGAGGATCTGGTTTAAGATTAGACAAGCTACCACTCTCAGTTAATATCTTTATTTCATCCTATGAAGAAAAAAAAAATAATCTGAAATAAAAAATAGAAAAACAAAAACAGAAAACAGATCATACTATACTTATCCGAAGATGAGCTGATTGTTTCTTATCTAGTGATTTCAGAGGGCTATCACTTTCTGAGCTCTCATTTTTATTTTCTGAGCTCTTATTTTCACTTTCACTGCTACTACTACTACTCTCATCATCATCTTTATTTTTTCATTTACTTTTTTTCACTACCTCCTTTCCTT
>CAJVPM010002090.1:0-10541 GCA_910592325.1 Scutellospora calospora | reverse complement strand
AATCCTAACTACTCGACTTAGCTTAGTCTTTACTTCTCACAAAATTCTTAATCCACATAACTATATAGCTCTACTAGAAAATAGTACAAATACTTCAATACATATTCTTAACAATATCATTGAAGATTCTTACTGTAACAAAAAAGAGATATAGCTTCTGTCTCAGGATATGAGCAAAGCCTATAACTTAGTCAACTTTGATCTCCTTAAACTAGCTCTTGAATGCATCCAAATTCCTTCTCAACTATGCAATATTATAACTAATCTACTAACAAACCGCACAAACAGAGTTATTACAAATCTAGATCTTACAGAACTCTATAATATTAATAATGGTATTGACCAAAGAGAAACAATAACTCCTCTGCTATAGTGTATTTATTATGACCCTCTAATCAACAAAATCTCAAGCTTCCACTAAGGCTACACTATGTCTGTAACTTGCAAGGATTCTATTCTCATATACAAACACAAAAATCTCAAAGTATCATCCTTTGTACTGGCTTACATGGATGACACACTCTGGATTACAAACTCTAAATCAAACTTAGAATCAATAATACAAACAGTAACATCATTCTATCAGATAGCCAATATTCAAATCAACCCTCATAAATCAGTTCTTATTACTAATATCAAAAAACAATCTGAGTTAAACTTTATTAACTCATCTATATAACCACAACAACCTAATATACTATTCAAATTTCTTGGCTGCTAGTTTACTTTGGATAGGAACAAACTCAGCAAACCAAACTCATTATTAATAAAATATCTCATCTAACTAATACTCTTAAAACCAAACATATAACTGACAAACAAGTTAGTTACATCATTATTACAGTTAGTATACCTATTATTGAATACCGCATTCATAATATTATCCTTCCCCAAACAATATGCAACAAAATTCTTAGCTCATATCTCTCAGTTGCTAAACACAAATCTAATCTTGTTACAACAACACTAAATAGTACTCTACTCAACTACAACATTTATGGTATCAAAAATATTTGAGATATCCAACTCTAATACCATATTTCTAATTTCTTAATCAGACTATGTGATACTAAACTTTTAGGTATCTCTACTCAGATTAGACTACAACAACTCCAAAACAACTTGTGGTCTACTACAAACATCTTTCAATATCCACAACCACAAATAGATGGCCCAAATAAACATTCAACAAACTTTAAAATCATTCTTCTTTTTAATTACCTAAACATCCTATTTTAACAAATACTAATAACTCTCAACCTATTACTATCTCAGACCCATATATACCTCTTGAAAAAATTTTTCAACATAATAATCTTTATAATTCTTTTAAACATCAACTACGAATAAAGCAAATATTATTTCTTGAACAATTAATATCTGCTGACAATTATACATTTTTAGACTGAACTCACATTTCTCCTTGACTAAACTATTTACCTAAAGGCCATAAACCTAAATGGTTTACAACTTTAGAAACAATAATACTGGAACATACCTCTACTAGAGCTATTACTAACCAATTTTGGCCACTAACTAATAACTCTCTAGCCTATACAACTAGCCATTTTAGCACAAAGGCTAAACCATGGCTAATAACCTACTTGTTATTATCAACAACAGTTATTATTAGCAAAGCTCGATGCCTATTTTCTGACAAGAATACTGTATCTATTACACACTGGATATTACAACCAAACTCTGACTCCTTTAACTTATATCCATACTCAAACCCAACATGTTTTCCTTGTCAAGGTTGCAGTCTAAACTTAGGAAAAGTAACTAGCTCATATATCTTTGAAGTTTTAGCTACATCTTCAACAAAATTTCTTGGTCAGAAAACATACCAGGAACTTTCTAACAAACTTAAACTTAATGCAAATTACCTTGACCTCTTATACTCAATTGCTCTTCGTAACTTTTCTACTATTCTTCTACTTTCAATTTTACAAATAACCTCATCTTCAATTTTGATGATTTTCAATTCTAGTGAAATTACTCAACAACTTGAAACCATTTACCAAAAAAATTATAACTAACAACAATTTGTTTTTTATATAGATAGATCTGTTATTGACATTTGTACTAACTAATGCTTTATGGGTATTAGATAGGTCCAAGTTGGTGATGATCAGATCTTACACAAATTTTCTGCACAAATTTAACTTTGGCTATCTTCCTACAAAGCTGAACTAATTTCAATTCTATCAGCTATTAGTACTTGCTCTCGTAATAGCCAAATCCAAATTTATACTGACTCTTTATCTATTATTCTTAAATATAACAAACTCCTTAAAAAACTACTTATCTCATCCAAAATTCTTTCCTTAAAATATTGGCCCATTTGGGTAACTCTACTTAACTACACCAAATTATTCAATCTTACTATTAACTTCTATAAAGTATAAGCACATAGTAATAATACATATAATAATAATGCAGATTATCTAGCTAAACACTACTAACTCTTACCTTTCCTTGAATTTAACTATACTAATATATACAATCTCTATCATATACTATAGTTCGAAAGCTTTCCAGTAGAGCAACCTGCACAAAAGCTAATTAAAAATATATGCAACTCTCATATTATAGCCTTATGGTCCTCTCAAAAACGAATGCAAAATATTTCCTCTATCTTCTAATATATTGATTGGAATACAACATGGCTCTTCCTCAACAATAATCAAAAAAGATCATCTAACTTCACTACCTTTTAACTTAGCTATCAAAAATCCTTTCATATTAAAAACTTACTAAATAAACTTCCAACACTTTTCTATTTACATCAACTTTATTCAAACATGATTACACATAATAACTGTTTATCATGTAGCAATTAGGAAGATTCTTAATATTGGATTTTTTGCTAAACAACTTATCTGTTCATATGCTAATACTCTAAACAATTTGTGAATTTTTCACGCTAGCATTATTTAATCTTTTCTCTCAAGCAACCCAAGAACTATATTACAAACTAATCTCTCACTCATCCCTTTAACATCAACAACTTTTTCAAAACTCTCCAACAATTGAAACCACACTTCAAGGATTCATACTTGCCACCTTTATTAAATTACTTGCTTCATACACTGATACTTATAAAACTGCTACTAAACTCACCACTCACTTCTTCCTCAAACTTTCTAATAATATTAATGAGCAGATTTGGAAACCTTACTGCTCCAAACTTGCTGAATGGAAAAAGCAAAACAATATTTCTAAACGTCTTAAAAAAACCTCTCATCTACAACACTCCTCACATACAAACTACTTTAAAATAGGTTATACATACTCATATCTATGTGGACAAACCGATTAATTACATAATAACAATAGCTTATGTCCCCTACTAGAATTAGCACAACATAAAATAGATATTTGGTCAACTCTATGGGCCAAATATAGCTACTCATCTAACACAATTATTAATATCCAAATCTAGGTAAGTTTTTAACCGCTCTAGTAGGTTTAGGTTGCAGATAAATTAGATAGTTTACTATTTATAGTCTGAGTCTTAATTCTAGTATATAAATTTGTAACTCCGAAAAACCTCTTGCAGAATTTCACACAAATTTTAATAAAGATAAAGGCAAAACCTCACCTTAACATTTAATAAAAAAAAAAATAATAAAATAATTATATATATATGTATATATTAAAATTATAAGTTTATTACATATAATATATGTAATTTAAAATCAAAGCTTAATAGTTTGTATTAGAAAAATAGAATAAAATTATATTTAATTTATCTTATTAATTGATAATAAATAGGTGCCAATATTTTTTAAAAACTATAAATTAATAATTATATTTACTTGAGAACACTTTAAATAAATTTATGTTCTTATTAAGAACATAATATTTAACAAAAACATTCTCAAATAAGAGAACATTTTTTAAGTTAAAATGTTCTTAAAAATATTTTTATGTTCTCTGAGAACCATGAGAACATTGAATTTCACACACTGGTCTTGTCTTCATATAATTCTCAATAAAGATATAATACTTAGTATCTTCATATACTATTTATTATTGCCTCTTAGCCTTAACATAAATCACTACAAAAACCTTTTTGTTAAGTCTTAATTCTAGATGCCATATAACAAGCTGTAAAGTTATAGTCTTCATACTATAATCAGCAGTCTCTGAGAACTCTAGAAGAGGTGAATTCCTCGTTTGACACTAGATAATAACACCAAATATACTAATAAAAACATAGATATAACCTCTAATACTAATAATAATGAACAATAAAAATATGACTGCAGATATCAACTCATTCTCAACACTACATAATTCTACACTACAAATAGCTAATACATCTATTCATAATACAATAATAGATAATATTCTAAATATTAAAGAAAAAATTAATTTTGCAACATATAACATTAGAGATTTAACAATAAAGTTAAATGTCAGCAGTAGATAACATATTGCTTACAAAAGGACCTTCATATTATTTCAATTACAGAAACAAAATTAAAAGAATCTTCTCAATTATCACTAACAAACCCTGTCTATAAGATATTTACATTTAATTACACCTCTATGCTATACTAACAGAGAGAAACAAGTCTTGGAATAGCACTTTTGATATACTATACAATACAATTTTATATATACAACATAATTACCTTTTTAGGAATAGCTCTTTGTATAGATTTTTTCTTTCCAAATAACAAAACTCACATAATATCAGTTTATCTTCTATCTAATAATCCAGATCTCATAAATCGTACTCAAACTCAAATCTCACTTTGGTCTATAAAAGCAAAATATAAAAACTAGTATACTATCATACTAGGTAACTTCAACTCTAACAACTTTACTAAAAAAAGAATGAAAAATATAATTTTCACAGACTTTTCTACAAACAACTTTATCAGCTTGCTCAACTTTCATAGTATTATAACTTCTACTTAACATTGAAATAACTCATACTTACAAATAGATAATATATGGGTCTCTCCAGATATCTTACTTGATATTGAAATATCTACTCTTACCAATACTACTGGTATAACTGAAAGTGATCATATAATCTTATTAACAACATAACATATAAACTTCATTCAATAAAAAGAAGAAACAAAAAGAAGAAACATAAAATATATCTATATAACAAAATGATAAAAGAAGATTAAGAAGAATTCTCAAACGAAGTCTATTAAATACTTATATCAATGCTAAAGATAAATTTATCTCTAACTCTAAATTACTAAATCACTATTAGAACATTTGGTTATCCAATATTATCAGAATTGCCAATCAGACAATTACAATTACACATACTATACCTAAACATTTTATGTATTTTCTTTAAAAATATCTAAACTTCATTCTTATTCTTAATTGTAAAAAGCTATATAAACTCTCCCTTTTTCCTTTGCTCCAACTTAGATTTGTCTTCTACAATCTCCTATTTAATAAATAGTAAAATAGTTTTGTAATTAAAATACAATACTCAATAAAGTTCTAAGTTCTCTATTAGTTCTTTAATAAATATAATCTTTGGCTTTAAAAATAAACTTCTCTAACAAACTGCTACAGTGAAGTAACATTCTACTTTAATACCATTGGGAGTCTCTCTTCTATGTCTTATATTACTTGGGGTATATTAAGAAGGCTACACAACTTGTAATAATATTATTTTATTTCTAAAGACAAAATTCACTAACCTCTCTTTCAAATTTAATATGATAACAAATTCAATGTCTTTCTTAATATTCTTAAACAAGAATTTATAGAAACTTTTAAAATTCTATCACTCAAAAAACATAAAGAGGATCTTGACAAATGGTTTAAACTATTTTTCAAAATCTACAAACATTAATTGCTAACAATAAACCAAACCAAAACTTACAATTACATCAAACATGAAATTGTATTTAATCTTGTCAAAACTTGTAAAAAACTTCTCTTAAAAGACTTCAAAATAATTTCAATTAAATCTCTTTATGAACGTATAATTCTATGTACCAAAGCTACTCTTTTCTATATCTATACCTATACTAGTATAGACTATAATATCTTATCTACTAATATAGAATATAATTTTAAGAATATTTCAACTTCCTTCTTTGATTAATTCTTTACTAAATTTCTAGTAACTCCATCTTCTGATCTTTCTAAAGATAGAATTAGATAAATACATTCTGAACTTGACTATGACTGATTTCAAAAAGACTAACCAAACAAAATATTATTCCAAATCCTTATACTAATCACTTTATTTCGTAAACTGGCCAACTTAGCTGAACAAAAATTCATTAAACAAAACAATACAGCAACTAGTATCAAAAGACATACTTACTACTTCTATATCTATCTTAAAGCCTTTCTTATAGCAGTAGCTATAAATGAAGGAATTTCTACTTTCAATTATTATTAAATAATCTAAAAAATTACTTTTAAACCTACAAATATTTATTATTTTGCTAGAATTCTAACATATCTTTACCTATTTCAACAACCAAAACTCTCTATCATACAAATTTCTGCTAAGTATTAAGATAAATTCTACTCTCTAGCAGAAAAAATTATCTTTGAAAAATTTAAAATCCAATTTAATACTACTACTATTAATAAGAATATCCTATTCAATATACTATCCTCACCTCTAACTATAAACAAAAACACTAAACAAACTTTTATCAAAAAACTCAATTCAAATATCTATACAACAACTTCTCATACTTCTTTTCAATAAATTTTTCCATAGATTCTAGAATAATGATATCTTCCACTTATTATGAGCCATTTCTAGAAGAAAATACAGTAAGTGAATAAGCATATAAGTCTATTTATATGAAAGACTAATTTTATGCTAGCTAGAACTAATGTACAGAACAGGCTTTAGACTCTTGTATAACTGTAAAAACTAGGTATACAGTAAGCAATTCTACAAAAGTATACTTTTACTCTTCAGCTTCTAATACCTCATCTTATGCTGAAAAAATAACTTGCTTCAATCTCTTTTTACTAACTAATAACTTACCTCTACTAATATAAAACAAAATACTTGGCTTTCTTTTAAAATACTTACAAAACTTCTTCTTTTTACAACTAATTAAAATCTTAATTAACTAACAACAAACAGAATTTCATATATATACTAATATAAATGATTTTTTACTACTCAACCATATATTACTACTACCAGAAAAATTCTACAAATTTTGCAATATACTAATTCGAACAATACTCAAAATGCTATATATCGACTCTAACATTCTACTTCAATTAAACTCTACTTCTAACTCTATAACTTATGAACCTCAAACTAATATCTACTTAGAAAATAAAATACAAGTATAATCACTAAAAATCTACTTACTTAATACCAATGGATTACTTGAAGATTGCAAATAACTAAGTCTAATAGATTATATTACAGAAAACCAAATTGATATATTTGGTATTTCTGAAATATACCTTAACTTAAAAGAAGCAAAATTTTTAATACTATTCAAAAATCTCACTAACTACCAAAAATTTTAGGCACCTTGTGAACTAACAAGGTGGTGTAAGAATTATAATATACAACCAACTAGTAAAACATATTAAAAAAAATTTAAATTTTCCAAAACTTTCTTATTGAAATAGATCTTTATTTTAAAAATAATCATATTAAATTAATTCAAATTTACTTTCAAATACAGAAAAAAAAACAATACTATAAAGAAATACTTTTATATCTTACACTAATTCTAAATACAACAAATTATAAAATTATAATTATGAGTAATCTGAATAGTACTTCAAACCCTAGAGTAGACAGATTACTAACAAAAAAATATAATTTTTCAGAAAATCAATTACTCAAAATACTCAAATATTACAACTTTTATGACACCTTCTGACTATTCTACTCTACTTCTATCAAATTCATATATATTTATAACAATAGTACTAGTCAAATTGACTAAATTTAAACTAATATCTATATAACTCTTCTGGACTATGCAGATATTATACAAAATCTATTCACTACTTCTGATCACTCTATTATTAGTCTCAAAACAACAATCATCATTAACAAACTAACTAATACAGAAATTTATACAAGACTTTCTTTCAAATAGAACTTGGTCTAAACAAATTAAATCAAATAATACTAATATTATACAGAACAAAACTTTATACACTTACTAACTCCTATTAAAGAAATCACAAATACTAATAATCTAAATATATTTAGAATCAAATAAAAAAGGTAATCAACAAAGCTACTCTAAAATTTATTCTATACAAAAAAATCAAAACCAACTCAAATCTACAAGGCTACCAAAAACCCAACCTATCATCTCTCTACAACTAACTCAAAAACATTATTTTTATTAAAAATTTTGCAACAAATACAGATATTTTTACATCATACAATTTCTATATTAAAAAATATTCAAATAATACTCTCCTTCTACAATTATACTAAAACTTCTTAGAAGCAAATCCAAATCCCAATACAATTCTAATACTCTTTAAAAGTGAAATCAAAAACCTTAAAATACTTATACAAAAAGAAAAGAAGGATCAAACCTTACTTGAAATCCAGAATAAATTACAAGAAAAGAACAATAATTTTACTCAAAATCTTAAACTTTTCTTCTGTAAAACTCTTGAAAAACCAAATATTAGTATTAAATTAGACTGACTTCTCTCAAACAACAACTTAATTACACAATTAACTGAGATTAAATTAGCTCTTAACAACTACTTTTAAAATTACTTTAAAAAACTTCTATATATCCCTATAGATACTAACCTCCCTTTTTTCAACCTCCATAAACCATATTCAGAAAATAAACACCTCTTTCAAAATCTTTTTTTAAAGATCATATCTGATGAATAGTCAAAAATTATAAAAGAGCTTCTAAACAACAAAGCTATAGGTTATTTGAAACTAATTATAAACATATCAAAATGCTTAATTCCAAAAGTCAAAATATCATTTGCTTTTTTTTCTCAAAATGTTTCTCTTTTTAAAGCATACTATTAGAATAGAAAACCTCAAATCTTTTCCTCATTCCAAAAAAATCTTCTTGAGACTTTATATTAGATCAAGTCCATCTAATCTCTCTTATAAAACTAATCAAAAAATACTTAATACAAGTATTTACAATATATCTAAACCAAATTATAAATCATCATTATCTTCTAAATAATCTAAACTTTGCAGCAACTAAAAACTGTTCAACATATACACTAATACAAATATTACTAAATACTATCAAATATTACAAAAATAACAACAAAGAAGCATAAATATTATTTCAAGATATGTTCAAAGCTTTTGACAAAATCAATATAAATCACCTCATTGATACTTGTAAAAGAATTAGTATCTCTCAGAAAGCACTAATCTTTATAAAATTCTTATACTAAGATAGAAAAGCCAAAACAATTACTGCCTATGAACTCACAAACCTTATCTCTTTCTACTTAGGTATCGAACAAGAAAAAACCTTCTTTCTGCTTTTCTAAAAAATATACTATGATCCTATTCTCAGTTATATCAATAACAAATATAAATCAAAATTTCTAAAAATAAAATCTAACTCTTTACTTGATCTTATCTTCTCAAATAAATTACAATCTATTACAATACTATCTCTAGCATTTATAGATGATACTGTTTGGCATTGTTAATTGAGAGAAAGCCTTCAAGAGATTCTACAAGATGTTTTTAAACTTTACCAACTCAATAATATTCAAATAAACCTACTCAAATCAGATCTTCTTCATATATCTAAAACTAAAATTTCTCAAACTAATACTATTTCTAACTATTCCTTACTCTTCAAAAACTAACAAATTCTATCTCATAAACCAAATAAAACTATAAGATACTTGGGTATCTTCTTGGATAGAAATAGTTCATCTAAACCTACAATTAATATTATCACTAACAAAATAAATTGATTCATTCATCTTATCAAATTCAAAAAACTCTTTCTCATACATATATTAAGTTTATTTAATATTATCCTTTCACTAGCAATTAAATACCTTCTCCAAATCTGTTCCTTACCTTAGAAAAAAATTAATCAACTATCAAGCACTCTAACCAAAAATACTAAATATATTCTTTATCTATTAACAAACACAAATAATAATATTCTCACTAATCTCTAACTCCTTAATATACTAATATTTAATAAACTACTTCTACTAACAAATAGCAGCAATATTAACAGATGCCTTAACTCAAATATTCTTCTAACTCAAATCACTCTCTCATATATTAAAGAATAGCTAACTAAGATTTAGCAACCAACTCTGACAAAAAAAATTATTCTTTCAAACCAAAAGAAAATATTAAACTTTACAATTATTAACTAACTAATTCTACTATACAAAAATAATATATCACTCAATAACCTCTCCTTTGATAATTCACAAAATCTAAACCAAATATATCAACTCAACTCTATATACAACTTCTTTCTAAACTCCAATACTATGATAACTCTAAGTCTTAGAAATAATCAAATTCTATTCCTTGAACAACTTCTTACTGCAGATAATCAATT
>CAJVPM010002089.1:0-10543 GCA_910592325.1 Scutellospora calospora | reverse complement strand
AAAATTTATTGCTTAACTATAATATTGCACTCAACCTTAAATATAATTCATATTACTAAATTTTTTTTTACTAACAAAACACAATAACAAAATATTTAATTAATTAACTAAAAGATAACTAGATATTCATCAAGGAACAGAACAATACAAAGATTAAGAGGAGGAAGACAAATATGACTACTTCACTGACTACTTCAACAAACTTGTTGCTGACTATATCAGCAACAGACAACACTAATGCTATTATACCTATAGACTGTGAAATAGACATATATATGGAACTAAGCGATACAGACATAGAACTGAGGAGTCATACTTCAAAGTAAGTTAAGAGAAGCAATACAAATCTCTCTACAAGTCAGTCTAATACTCTACAATATTTACTCTTGTCAACTCCAAAAAGTAGCGATTGCTTATCACCCCTAACAAAACAAAAAATGACATCATTACAAGCTACAATTACAACAGATCAAAATATTCCCACATCCTAACACAATACCCCAGACCATAGAGAAAAAACCCATACTTAATCAACAAAGTAATGGATGATAATATAGCATCAGACACGAATTTTCTAGAAGTTGCTACAACAGACTATATTATTAATAAAGTCAAAAATATAGAATTAGAGTTACAATCTAATAACACTATCTCTCTGTTTTCTCACAGCTTATCTCTAACTAAACTTATATATAGCTCAATACTTAGAGCTAATATAGTTGATATACTAAACATTAGAAATATAACAGAGATATAGTATAATCAGATTATAATAGCTCTACAAA
Organism: Scutellospora calospora; assembly: GCA_910592325.1. Taxonomy (NCBI): domain Eukaryota; kingdom Fungi; phylum Glomeromycota; class Glomeromycetes; order Diversisporales; family Gigasporaceae; genus Scutellospora; species Scutellospora calospora. The sequence goes on along the minus strand of CAJVPM010002089.1, from coordinate 9,758 downwards.
ACAAGCTTGAACAAATCTCAATACTCAGACCTGGTACTTTCAAAAAATTATAGATACTTTCACATTATATGAGGCACTAGAGATATTTTTGTAACACAAGATAATAACTAAACCAACTAATATAGTAATACCTATAGCAATCACACTAAAATTTAAGCATTAGAATATAGCCTTTTTTAGAACTTTTACTTGCAATAAGGCAACTGAACTACAACACCAAACAGAGTTCAATTGACTATTAATAGCTGCACTAGAAAAATATAAAAAACAACATGATGTCCTACTTATCAACAAACATAATAAAAATCAAATATTTCAAATACTCAAACAAAAACTAGTGATTGACCATATCCAAAATATGGATATTCAGCTTATTAGTCCTCACGAAGCAATACAAATATTATTTTACTATATTCACTTCACACAAATACCATGTGAAATATCATTTGAACAAGTATACTCAATAATTTAAAATATTGTTACAAACCAGCTTCAACTATTACCAACTTTATCTGATCTTATATAGAATAATATCAGCGAAATTATTCTTTTCAGTCTACCTATTACAGACTACAGGCAGACAAGATCAATTGTATTATCACTTAGAAAAATTTTTACCTTTACAACACAACCAGATATTTACTTCTCTGATACACATATGGAACTGCTAAAAGATCTATCGAAATTAGATAAATCAGTTAGAGAAATATTTTCTATTACTGATTGGTCGCAATTAGCAAGACTTAGATACTATAAAGAGAAACTAAATATACAATATAAATGCAGATATATACTGATATCATATGTTGACTTGCCACCACCTAAATCTGAATTACCTCTTATACCTCAGGAATTAAAGCCTATGCTAAGGAATGATTTTCTATTCCAACCCAAAGATGCTAGTGATTTTAGGCAATATGTAGATTTACTACGAAAACACTACTAATTTAAAAGAATGCTAAATAACTATATTACAGCCAAAAAATATCTGCCAACTGATCCAAACATAGTAAACATACAAGAAAAATATATATTTCCAATAACAGATACCACTACAGCAAAAAAATTTCTTACTGAAATCAAATATACCTATTGTATTCCAATACTACTTCTACTTGTCTATATGACAGTTTTCCCAACTGAGAAACCTGATCTGCCATGGGATCCAAAACAAGTAGAAAATATTAGTATTAATATACCAATTACTATTCCTAAAGCTTTAACTAAAATAGTAAGAGTACTTCGTCAGTATTACTATTTTCACAAAATACCAGAGACATGGATACAGATTCCAGATAAAGAAAGTGAAATCAAACTTCTAACATCCATCAAAGGTTTTAATACCTATATAAGTAACCAAAATAAGAAAACCTGAGCATTATTCCTAGTTGACTCATATAAAAAACTACCTCAAGCTATTGCATTCTTACTAGAACACTTCAATACTACTGTACTACTCATATATCTCAACAGACTTCCTGACTTATCTACACTACTTTGGAATATATTTGATGGGGACAATATCAATAAACAATAATATGATTAACCAAGACCTAACTATACCAAACTTATATACTGAAAGAAATAAATATATCACTAATACAACTAACCTACAAGCTAATAATCAATTTACAAATACACCAAGCTCATATACTATTGCTAATGAATAGCTTACTAATCTAAAAATAGCAGTACATAATATACAAGGCATTAACATGATACTAAAAAGAAATTTATGACTAGAATATTGTGATAGATAAAACTATTATATAGTTATTATGACAGAGACAAAACTCACTGAATTTCAGAATCTTAAGAGAGCTTTAATCAATCTAATGTATAAAATATATACATCATACATGACTACAAGTCAGGCAAAAACAAGAAAATCAGCACTTGGTATAGCAATAGCAATCAGACATCACCTACAACATTATATACACGATATACAAACAATACTAGATACTGCAATATATATAGATTTCTTCTTTCTACAAAATAACAGAACTAGAATTATCATAGTTTATTTACTAAGTAACAATAGCAATTTATTCAAATAAACACAGAACAAAATAGCTAGCTAGATAAACTTTAGCAAAGCTAGATCAAAGAATATCTTAGTTGTCAGAGACTTCAATAGTTATATAGATCGAAAAAATAGTAATAATACAACACCTCTGTTTAAAACTATAGAAGTCAACAATATGATCAGTACTTTGCAACTTAACAAAATTTCAGAAGCAATATAGAGAAGAGATTAGTTATTATCACAAATTGACAATATATGGGTATCAGCACAAATAGCTAATAAATATAATAGCCTAATAATAGAACTATTTATTTTGGCTACTAATAGTGATCATGCAAACTTAATATTAGAATAGCAGATAGTTGATCTAGTACCAGTAATTTGACAAAAGAAACAAACTAATAAAGTATTTACATATTATAAAATGATAGAAGATATGTGGCAACAATTTTCAGACAAGATAGAAACCAAAATAAGTCAGTGAATTACTTGTCAGATTGAAGATGAATGAATACTTAACTGTGTCTGGCACTAATTCAATATAATTATCAAAGAAATAGCTAACAGAACTATTCCTAGTACTAAACAGCAACTATCCAAGTATCAAGCTTATACTTATAAGGCAACTATATTGCATTGTGTATTGACCAAAGTTAACAAAGTTATTAAACTAGTTATGATGATGAAGCTACCACAATCAATTGAATGGATGATCCAAAAAATTAACAAATCTTTACGATCAATTTTAGAATTGTTACAAGATGAATCAATTGAGATTAGAGCAGAAAATTTGGAATACTGAAAAATTAATAATATAGTAAAGCTACTTAAAAATATAAGAAAAATAATTTATATAGCTAGAAATACAAAAAATCTAAGTGAAATTAGAGAGAAAATTTATACTGCAGTAGCAAAAAGATGCAATAATTTCCAAACTAATATGAAAAAGATGATTAACAGTATACTTGGAAGATATACTAACACAGTCATGCTTCATAATATAACAACTTTATCTGATATAATTACTGATGCAACTAAAATCAAAGAAGAAGTTAGCAGGTACTACTCAAACTGGACAAAACTTAACTCAACTGAACAGGCCTAATGGCCAGAATGGGAATGGTTCTATAAACTATTAGATGCAATTGATAATGAGTAGTACATACTATTATTCAATATAATTACTGAATATGAATTGATACAAACTATCAATGAGTCACTATTGCATAAAGCAACTGAGCCTTATAGAATATCAAATGAGATGATAAAGAGATTACTATTAAATGCAATACAAGTCTTGCTATCAATTTTTAATTTCTGTTTAAGTCATAATATTACACCCAAATAGTAGAAATATAGTCTGGTATATCCTATATTAAAAAAGCCTATCTTTAAAGGGTCACTAACGCAAACTAAACCAATCATATTAATTGAACATACACACAAATTATTTACAAAAATTATGAATACAAGACTAATTAGAATATTGAACAAATACTCTATACTAGTATTACAAAATCATGCTATACTTCTACATACATCAACAGCTAAACCTATCATAGACCTAACTCATATACTCAAAGATGCAATAACCAAAAATAAGGAATATTAGATTGTAACTCAAGATATATCCAAAGCATATGATTCAATTCATTTTCTACTATTATAAACAGCAATGAGAAGAATCAAATGTCCAAAAAATTTTATAACCTTACTTATAAGTATATTTCATAATCGACAAAACCAAGTACTAACAAATCTAGGAAAATCATCTACTTATGAAGTTCAGGATGGAATAGATCAAGAGAAGACAATATCACCTATTCTATAGTAGATATACTACAACCTTCTTATTTCACGAATAGCCAGAGAACACAAAGGTTATACATTAGAAACTTCAACTTCTGAACCAAATAGCTAAATATTCTCCTTCATTATATTAGTTATAGCCTTTATAGATAACACAATATGAGTAGCTGATTCAACAACTATGATACAAAGAATTATTAATGTTGCATCATCCTTCTACCAACTAGTTAATATTAAAGTTAATCCTCAAAAATCTGTATTGGCAACTAATTCAATAGATGCAAATACTAGTATTAGCTATGACAATACTATTCTATATAATATACTACCATAGCAAGCATTTTGTTTTCTGAGATATTGGTTTTTATATATCAAGTCAAATCAATCTATATATCAAATAATTATAGAAGAAATAGAATTTGCTCTCAACAAGTTTGACAGATCATATATAACAGATAAACAATATATATATATTGTTAATAGTATCATATTTACTAGATTAGCATACCATTGCCAAAACACAGTCATTCCAGATCATATTTGTGATAAACTAATAAAAAAATATATTGCCAGAATTAAAAGAAAAGCAAAGTTAGCAAGATCGATTTCAAATTCAACAATAATATACTAAGAAATTTACGAAGTGAAACAAATTATAGATATACAAACTATGCAACACATTAACCAAATAGTCAAAGCACTCAATGATTTATCTTTTTACAACTCATCACTTAAAATTAGACTCCAAGACTTGCAAAATGATACTCTATCAAATCAGTCAATACTTACAAATGCTCCTGTTTTCACTAAAAAAATTAGCAAAATACTAACTGCCAGTACAATATTAGTGATTCATGCACAACAAATACAAATAGTTAATAATACTAATTCTTGGCCAATACTATTGACAACACAGAGCACAACTATCAACTGCATACTAGCTAAACAAAAGCTTAGTTCACTTATCAAAACATTATTGAATCGTTTTTCATTATTCTTTATTAAGTAATTTCTTAGTTATGACTCATCACAATTCTTAATCTGAAAAAACTTAAAATATCAAATCTAAAAGGCAGTTACAGGTAGATAACCAAAATAGTTTAACCTAATATAACAATAGATGAAGAAAAAACACATCTATTATTCGATATACAGACTCCTAATTCCTGTACAATTATACCTTTCTTTAATAGAAAACTACTAAAATTAATAGTAACTAACTAACAAGTCATAAGCAAACTCAAGTATTATGATAATTACTTTATCACAGCTAGATACTGGATTGCAAATTCACAAAGCATTCTAAGTAGATATACAGAATGTATAATGAGCCAAACTAACAAAAATAACACATGTATATTTACAATCTACAATAGATATACTACAGGAATCGTAATAACAAAAAAAGGAAAGATTCTAAGCAATATAGAAGATATAAAGCACAGCTTTAAAATTAAACAAACAAAGCTTGCAAGCATACCACAAACATCATTTATAGCTAAAAGATTTATGACCTCCTGAAAATTTATACAAAGCTTCGAGAATATCAATAAACTTTTATGGAATCTGTGTTATTCAATACTAGCATAACCAGTATATAATATACAAATCTTAGGTCATATTTAGATACACAATAGACAATATATATTTATTAGTAGTATATCTAGTCTATCAATATCTCAGCCTATTTAAATTTCAAGCACATGCTAGCCTTCATAGTTAAAAATATTTTTACTAGCTATAGCAGCAATAGTAGCAATTATTGTGCCTAAATCATTAATTAATATAACTACAAACTATACTACATAACAAAATCTGTGGAATACTATTAATTCTAATGAACATACTTATTAACAACTATACCAACATAATTATTGAGCATTAATAATTGGAATTAAAGCTATGATTACAACTAAAAAAGTACAAATAGTTATAAATTTTAACAAAGAAATACCTATATACATCAAAACATAATCGTACACAAAACTGAGCTCAAGTGCTACAAATTTTTATATAGAAACTTTATTTCTACAATATCACATCAAATCATTACTCATAATACTAGGAGATTCTTATGATACTTAATTAATGCAAGAAATCTAATACATTGGTATTCTCTGAATAGAATAGTATTACTTTTAACATCAAAGCATATAATCAACTGGCAATAGACATATGATTATATAAATTATGAAAGCAAACCACTAGCACGTAGTACTAATATAGCAGTATCAAAACTTAAGGCTTTTAAAGTTAGACTACTTACAAGTAAACTACCTACTTTACTAAATCTTCACTATTGATATTCTAGCAAATACCAAAACCCGATATGTCTAAGGTGTGAGAGAGATTTGAAAGACTAGGTATACTGGTTGGTATGTAAAACAAACAATTATACAATACAATATGCTATATCTGAAACTTTAGATGATATAAAGGATAAACTTAATATCTCTAATGAGGATAAACGAAGATTTATTTATCAAATATTTAGTACAACTTATGCAGCAACTAGACCTATACCTCCTAGCATAGTATTACAATATAATACATTACTAACTCAATTATCTCTATCTGCTAAACTTACAACAGAGTTTATGCATATACTATTATAGAAAATATATACCAAAATATAGATACCTAGCAGAATTGTAGTTAGTAATAATAATATTAATTAAACAATAGAAGTAATAATTCCAACAGCTCCAAATCATGAACAGATAATATCAGATTTATATTAGTTAAGATATAATACCTGGTTGAAAAAATTTATTATTCATAACACTTCACCTAAGGAGATAATATATTTAATCTAAGTAGGTTTGTGACCTTTCTTAGTAAAATTTAGGTCAGGAGTAAATTAGCTCTAGCTTCCAAATTCTATTATATAGTAGAGTAGTTTAAAATGTAGTTCACATTCATACTATATTTACTTAATAAAGAAAAAGAGGACAGACCTCGCTTTTAAAAAAAAAAAAAAAAAAAAAAAAAATTCTTATTGGCTTAACAAGATAGAAAAATATTTTGCTTGTCTAATTAATTCTATATTCAACAATATAACCTACAAAACTTATTTTGAAACTTATAAAATTAAATCTACTAGACTATCTAATACCTAAAGAATAGTATATCAAGATACTTTAGGAAATTTTATAATCAAATGTGATAACAAAATATTTGTCTACTATCATTTCTTAAGACCAGAACATGATGAACCCTATTTCTACTAACAACTTTTACTAAAACATCTTAGCAAATCTGAACAAGAAATACTCAGAACTTATCAAACATACTGAGATCACTTTTTCTTCAAATATCCTAATATGTATCAATTCATAATTACTCAAAATTCAGAATTTATTATGAATCAGTCAACCTATGCCCTAAACTATTATAATACAATAATCAAAATAATAATTTTTTTATTACAATCTATCTTTACTAGTAAAGGTAGTGACAAATATTATGTAATATTTTTTTACTATACCCTTACCTCTTTCCTTCTATATAAGAGAAATTTAATTAGCTATTATAAATTTATATACCTAGTATAAGATATTGAAGACCCCCCCTCTCCTCCTCAGAATATTACATAATATCTGTTATTACCCTAACATAGTTGACATTATTAAAACACAATTAAACTCTCTTAAAATATTACCTTGAATAATATCTGCAAATATAATTGTTAATCTAAGTCCAAGTCAATATCACTGTTATCAAAGAATAACAAATTACTTAAACAAACAAGATACCTCATATTATCCATACTTTTTTATCACTAGCTTAGCTAGCAATAGCAAATCATTTATGATTCTTATATTTCTAGAATACTTTCAAAGAATTTACCAAAATTCTTATTAATAACTTCAACAGGAATTGCTACTCTAAATGTAGGTAAAACTACTATTTACTCTGCCTTACGAATAATATTAAATGAGAGAGGTTTTTACTCTCTTATATTTAATAATACAAATTTCTGTAATTTTCTTATTTAGCTTGATATTCTTATAATTAAAAAAATTTTAATAGTATCAGGTCTATTATTAACATATATCTCTGAATTTTTTGATAATTATACAAAAACAACTACCTATTTAGAGGAATTAGCATTATTTTAGTTAGTGACCTAGCTCAATTATCTCCTGTCAATACACCTTCTATGTATCAATTATCTATTTAGAAAATTTTCTACCTTTTATTTCTTTGTAATCCCCAAAGACAAAACAATAATACTCACTTTTATACTCTTCTACAAAAAATCAGATATAGTATTATAGATGAACAAGTTTAAAATATGTTATCACAAAAATTATTTTAAACTATCTAATTACCTTAACTAAATATAACTTTCAATACTACTCACATAGTAGGCAATCATGAAACTGCTAAATTAATTAATAGAACAATTTGCACCTCAATTCCTGCTTATAAAGATAAAATTTTAATTTCTGATAATATTGATATTATAGATAGCTAAACATACTCTACTAACTCAAGAAACTGTGAATTCACAAACAAAACAAACCTTCTTAATACTATTAGAATCTAACCTGGAGCAAGAGTGATATTTTTAAATAATTTTAAATACAAACATAGTATAGCTAATAGTACTATAAGCATCCTAACAGACTTCAACTTACAAGCTGACCTTATATATATTAGATTTTGTATTGAAAGAGCTATTGTTAATACTTTATTCACTAAATATAGCTATACATAATACTCCATACAAAATGCATTTACTCTTACAGTATACAAAATACAAGAATTAATGATTCTTGATGTATTTCTAAATTTAAATAAACAAATCTTTAAATACGGTTAAGTATATGTAATATTAAGCCACTGCACAAAATAAAAATATATAAAAATCTAATCATTTAATCATAACGTATTTATTGTTAACTAGTCAATAATCGATAAATATGAATGACTTGAATCCAAATTCTGTTAATTGCTACTACTAAATAGATAAAAAAATTTCACTAAACATATTCAAAAATATATCCAAAAAAATTTACACTAGTTGAAATTAGCAAAAATGCTACAAATCAGCAAACATTCAGCATACCATTCAGCAACTATTCAGCAACTATTTGGTAAATATTCAGATGCCATTTGATACAATTTCTGCTACTCAGTATTTGTGAATGCCAAGTGGCAGCAATTGTACAAAATGGTATCTAAATATTTACCAAATAGTTGCTGAATAGTTGCCGAATGGTATGCTAAATATTTGCTGATTTGCAGCATTTTTGCTAATTTCAACCAGTATTAGTATATTATAAACAAACAAATAACACCTACTTTCTCTGTACAACTACATATATTCACTTAAACCAATCTTTGTAATTTTATTAAAAACCTATTACTAATATAAAAAAAATATCTACAATCACAATCAACTCTAAAAAAATTAACTTAATATCTACTACATATCATTATATTACATAAAATTCTAAATCTGTAAATATTAAAAATTACAAACTTATACACAATTTTAATAAAAATTTTAACAATTTAAATAAACTAACTAAATACCGTAACTTACACAACTTGATTTTTTTTATCAAATAACTAATTAGTTCAAGTGTATATATATTTACAAAATTTATTACACCAAAAACTATATAAATCAACTTTTAAAAAACTGCAAAGCCACAATTTAATCAATTATTATAAAATAAAATAAATTATATATAACAATTTACTGACTTTAAACTCTATTGTAATAATAAATTATAACTTAAATAACACATATTTACAATAAGCAATACTAACCCTTCTAAATTCTTTATATTACTAATGCTTATTTAAACCTTTATTCTAACTATAACAATAAAATTTATTGCTTAACTATAATATTGCACTCAACCTTAAATATAATTCATATTACTAAATTTTTTTTTACTAACAA
>CAJVPM010002088.1:0-10544 GCA_910592325.1 Scutellospora calospora | reverse complement strand
AAAATTATTTCAAATTTTATATAATGGTTTAACAGAAGAATATCAAGAATTATTAATAAACAAAGAAATTTATAATACTAATTGTGATCCATATGGTTTTGAGGAAAAATATAAAATTGATGTTATAAAACAAAATTATATATTTAATTATGCAAGTTTTTTTAGTCAAATACCTTGTAAATTATTAGCAAATTTTATTAATGATGGTAAAGATAAGGATTATGTTATTAGTTTACTAATTACATATTATTTTAAAAAATTATTTTAAATTTAATTAATAATATGTCTTGTAGATAAATTTCTATTTATATGAATTTTCATAATGTATTTTTATTTATTGATATTAGAAAAATGTTTAAACGTAAATTAGAATTTAATGATTTATCTAATAAAAAATTTAAATTTACAATTCCTACAGAAATTATCTGGTTAGTTCTTGAAAATTATAATTTTGATAATTTCAGAGAATTTAGGAAGATTGCTTTAGTATCAAAATTGTTTTATCAATTATGTAAAGAAGTTATTGTAACGATATATCTTCTTAATAAAAATAACATGAGATATAGTTCTGAACCGATTCATAAATACCATATTAAAAAAAATAATATTGAATACAAGATAACTAAAAAAAGATATACTAATATAAGATCTATTTATTATGAGTAGAGCATTTTGAATACATCAATCACATCATATGGAAATAGTTATTATAGAGCGTATTGTATTAAAAAAATAGAATATATTATTCTGAAAAATATATTTTATGATAGATATTTTAAATTTCCTTATATGATCAAAGACATAAATGATAGAGAAAAGATTGAGGTTTTCCATGTATTTAGTAGCAAAAAATATCTAATAGATAATGAAAAAGGATGTTGTAGATGGAATTTTTGGAAATTAGGATCAATAGATGATGATTGGCATCATTGTCATGATTTAAGTTATCATTTCACAAAATTTATTTTGAAGAAATTATTAATGTTTAAATATCTCAAAGAAAAAAACAACAAAATAAAAGAAATATACGAAGATCTCTTTAAATGAGAAGAATAATTAAATCATAATTTATTTATCATATAATTCATAATTTATTACATAATTTGCTCTAAATAATCATATTTTATTTTAATATTAATAAATTTCAAATATTTAATTGAATAAATCCATAAAATTTTTTATATCGTATAAAATTATTCCTTTATGAAAAATTTTAAAACTTTTGATATCAGAATGAAAAATCATACGTTTCTCATTATCAAATGTAAAAGGTCTAATATTTGTATTGTTTTCAGATTCAAAACTATAAAGGATATCTTCATCGTTAAGTTCATCAAATCTGATTACTTCTTCATAAGTTTCATAACTTTTAATATCTTTAACAATTCTGCGAATTTCATGTTTTAAAAATTCTTCTTTGAAGAAAATGAATGTAATATAACCACTACCAACAAATAAAGAAAAGGAATGAATTTTTTTAAAATCTTTAGTATTTTCGATTTGGAGATATTTTTTATTTTCATTATCTTTAATTTCAAAATATTTTTTATCATCTTTTTCTTCTTGATAATTACTTAAAATGTTATTCATAGTTTCATTATTCATTTCATTTAAATCTTGTTCGATTTTGTTATTCAAATCACTTAAAGATAATCCAGAAATATTTTTTATTTGATTATTTTCTTTAGGTGTAGAACAACCAAATTCTTTTTCAAGATTATTAGGCCAATTTTCATTAAAAGACATTTTTTTTTAATTTGATATTTTACTTTGAATTTGTTTATTTATAAATTAATAAAATTAATAATAATTTTTTTTATGAATTCTATTCGATTTAAAATTTATAAGATATTACACCATGTATATGGATTTAGATAACCCCAACTATTTTATGATGATAATAAATATAGTATTAAATAATAATAAAAAATTTTTTTTAATGTATTGATTTTCTTACTTAGTCGAGATAAAGAAATATTGAGGATTTGGCAGATTTTGTGTTAGAGCAGGCGTATTAATAATAATAACTGGATTTTGTCCAGGTATAATAACATATTCGTAATCTATTTATAAAATTTATTAATAATAATTTAAATGTTTGAGAAAATAATGATCTATTTATATTTAATTATTAATTATAAATATCATAAATAAATCAAATTTATTTGATGATTTGGTTAATTCCAAATGTTTAATATCATTGATTTTCCTAATGAGATATTGTCTGATATATTTTTATATATTAAATATTCGAAAAATTCAATAATTGCTTGTAAATGTTTTTCTAGAATCATTACTGCTCCGGTGTTTAAAACAAAATGGTTCATCCTTTATCATGAATCATTTTCATATAGTGATGTACTTCGATTAGGGTTTAATTTTTTTGATATAGAAGTCATAAAGTTACTCATAGGAAAAAAAGATCTCTTTATTATTCATGATATTATGGATATCGCATTATGTATTGCTATTGATTTACATAAGACACAATCTGATAAGAATCGAGTACTTTCATTAGAGATTTTTACACTTATCGATTGTAAACATTGGATAGGATATTATCATGAACAAAGATATGGTAGACTTAAAATTAATAAAGAAAAGGCGATAGAATATTTTAGATTATCTGCATATGAAGAAAATAATTCGGATGTGATATATCGATATGCTGGATATATTATAAACACAAATAAAAATAAAGAAAAACTCGAAAGGGATAAATGTAAAGAGATCACTGATTTATTCAGAAAATCTGCAGATTTAGAACATATCGATTCTTGTTATATTTACAGATATATTTTATATGAGGGAAAATATGGTAATAAGAAAGATACTTTAAAGGGTTATAAATATTTAAAATCCGCAGCTTTAAAAGGTCACAAAAAAGTGACAAAATTTTTATATAATCCAGAAGAATAAAATAATTTATTATGATTAAAATATAAAATATGCAATATGTAATATATAATTTAAGTTTTACATATGATATTAATTATTTCTTTGTTCCTGTAACAATTATTAATTTGTTTAAATTGATTATTTTTAAATAGTAACATTGAAATTTTACTGATTTTACAGTATCTTTTTATATAACTAGAAAAACCTTTATCACTAATTAAAAAATGAAAATAATTATGTTCAATATATGAACTAGATACAAATTCTATTATTTCATTACAATTTTTTTTTAAAGCTAAATTATTTTTATTCAAACAAACGAAATAAAATTTTTTATTATTATATTCAATAGAGAGATATTGATAATTTATATGAAAGCAAACTCTTTTAATATTAATATAATTTTTTTTCAATAAATTGATAAGAGAAATTGTTGTAGGAGATCTAAAAAAAAAAATAATAATAATAAATTTGTGAGTGTACTAATAAATTTAATTAAATACCAACTATTAATTATCAATAATAATCAATTATAAATAAAGTATATTAATTCTAAATTCCGACTCACAATTTATCTAATCCATTACAATATAATAAAAAATCATAAATTTCTGAACCGTATAATTCTTCTTCAATATCTTCTTTAAGATTATATAATAATGGCCATATATATTTTTTATCTACAATTAAATTTATTTTTTCGATATCATTTTCGAATATATTTCTAAATATTCGTGAAAGTCTTGAAACATGTGAAATAGATTTTATAGTTTTTATTGGTAGATATTCTTCAAAAGGTTTTTGTTTGATTATGTCAAGAGATACGAATGATAAGACATTCATCTATATTTCATCAAGAAAATGATATTTGATACTATTCTCAATTCTTTTCTCATGTTTAGTTTTTCTTTTTTTAATTTTTGGCATTTTTGTATTATTTATTTTTTTTAATATTTATATTTTGATATATTAATAATTAAAATAAGAAATTATTAATAATTAAACAAAATATTATTAATGTATAAATTATTATATAAAGATCTTATTAATTATTTTAATCATTGTAAAATGTATTCGAAAAAATTTTTAAAAGAATCTACATCATTTGATAAGGGATTTAGTTTCAAATATAATATTTTACAATTATGTTCTAATATTGATAATATTGCTTATGATAGATATTATCATTATGATAAAACCAAAAGAATTAACGACAGTGGTTTTGATTTTAACTATCATTATAAAGATAAATATTTTCTTATTCAAGCAAAATGTTATAGTAAATATACAGATTTTTTATATGATAAATATGTAGAATTTATAAAAGATTTAAAGGAGCAACCCAAAGAATATATTGGTATTTTTCTTGTAGGAACATATTCGAAATATTCAGTTTTGAAAAAAAAACAAAAGAGTATTGCTGAAACGTTAAAAGAAGAGACAAAGGATATATTGAATGATTCTGGACATAAAATTATTATATGTGATGATTATGAATTAATAGATATTATAAAAAATAGTACTAATCTAAAAGATGAAAATAAAGAAATTACTTCTTCTAAGTTACGAATTTTTAAATTATCAGAAGAGGAGGAACATGAGTTTTTATTGAAATTACATAGTGTGATCAAAAGAAAGGATGAATATGAAAAATTATTAGTATTTCTTCCTTCTAATACTAAATTTGTAAGAACCAGATATTAATATGAGATAAGTGAAGAGGTTAAAAAGATTGGATATGCAGGATTTGATTTTGTTGATATAAAGAGAAAATATGTTATTAGATATGAGATAAAGAATGAATTGGAATATTTAAAGAAGTATGTTGATGATTTTGATATTTCTTTAAATGTTTTTCCAAGTAATATTCAGGGTGTATTTGTAGTTCCAGAAAAGTTTCAACTTGATATTCTTAAGCATATTGTAAATAAGAAATATGTACATAGATTATATCTGATAGGAATTAATATTTAGGAAATTTATTTATAAGATTTCTAAGCAAATTAAGAATTGATATTATTTTATATTTTTTTATTTAAATTAAAATATAATATGAGAAATAAGTTATGAAATTAAATTAAGAAGTTAAGATTTTCCACAATCTTTGATGTTTGTTAATTTTTGTCTTATGACTACAATCACATGTTTGTTGTCTTTTTAATGAATTGTTTAAAAGTTTATAAAAATTTTCACGTTCGAAATAATTCATAGTTTTGGATCTTTTACTCAATGTTTCAATAATTTCATCAGCAACATCTCTTTTTCATTTATTGCAATTGTTACTATATGATATTTTTATAATTTTTCGAGGTTGAGGTTTTTTTTGAAAAATAGAAAATATTTTATTTAAAAAAGTTTATTTATAAAGGTATTTATATTTTATTCATTGACAATATAATTAATAATATAAACTAAGTAAATAAATTCAAGAAATCATCTGACTCAAAGATAACATTTTTCTCATAGTAAATTTTTGCTACTTTAATATCGCTATTTAATGAAATATAATTATCTTGAATCAAAAAAGAAGTATCATCATTACTAATAAAAGAAAAAGAAAATCCTAGTTTGAAAATATGCTCTAATTTAATTTGTTCATCATAATTATAAATTACCATATTGATACCTAATTCTTCTTTGATGAATTTAAAAACGTAATAATTATTCTTATCAATCACATGATGAAAATTAAATTTTTTATTATCTTTTGTGAAATTTCGATAATCGAAAAAAGTATCATTTTCCTTTTGTTTTAATTCATCAATCTTCTTTTTTAGAATTTCTTGTTCTTTTTCAAGAACATCAATTCTATTATTTTTTTCTTCATCTTTTGACATTTTAATATTTAATTATTAATTAATTTAAATTGAAAAATATCTTTTGATTTATAGCTTTATCTGGATTGAATAATTATTAATAAAAGATTATTAATAAAAATAATTAAGTTACACACTAAAACATTAATTATTTTTAACAAAGTATTTTAAAATAATTAATTAATTAATTTATTCTATATTAGAATTCTTTTCGGATTTTTACTATCTGATATTTATTAATCATTATTTATAAAACTACATATTCCAACATTCAAAAAATAAAATATCAAATTGAATTCTTACCTATAAAAAATTCAAAATATTATAATCAAATATGTCAAAACAAACAAGTACTGTATTATTTTTTGAAAGCGAAACAACAAAATTTGAAATATATAGAAGAAGATCTAATTTCATAGATTTTGCTAAAAAATGTTCAGTAATCCATGATAAAGAAATGAGAAATAATTTGATTATGAGATTCAAAAAAAAAATTATGGAAATGTTAGAAAGAATTGAAGAAAGTAGAAAATATAAATTAAAAGGTCTTAAAAAGACAGAAATTGACGGTTTTGAATTTGAAGAACCGATTTTTGAAAAATATGATGAACCTATTAAAGAATTGGATGAAGAAGAAATCAAAAATGTTAAACAGTTAGAATTGATTTTTTCAATTTGTGAATCAATTGAAAAAGATAAAAATATTGACAAAAAAATTAAATATAATAAAGTTCATAAAGCCAAATTTGATGATATTGATAGAGTATTATCATCTCCTTCTGATAAAGAATTTAAAATTCGTACAGATTTATCAAATAAACTTACATCTAATATTAAAGAAGGAAAGGAAATTGAGTTTCCGTTTTTAAAAAAAAGAATTGATAGTTTACCAGATTATATTTTTCAACGAATAGATTTATTAAATACTGATCATAGTTTATTAGTTAGATCTGCTTCATTTGATTTTTGGTATTGTAATGTTGTTAGTCCTTTTGGGGATAGATCATCAATTGAAAATTTTTTTAATATTATTTATACGATTTTTGATGATGAAGATATAGAAGATTTATCTTTAATTATCGCAATGAATAAGATAGACTTTGATTATAATCAATTTAGAAAAGTTGAATATGATCCTATTGAAAATGTTAAATATTTATTTGAAAATAACAATAACGATGATAATGTTCTTCCATTTTATAAATTTGAAAAGGAAGAAGATGAATATGATTTATGCGACAAATAACTATTTTAAATTAAATATATTTATTAATATTATTATTATCATTATTTATTACAATTATTATTTATTATATGAATTATTAAATAAACATATGATTTAACTATAAACTAAAATGATTTAAATTTTATTTTAAATAAATTATTTAATAAATTATCTATTTCAAAAATAAGTTTTTTTGACGTAGTAAAATGTGACGTTTCATAAAAAAAATCTTAAATTTTTACACAAAAAATTTTTTAAAACATTTATTAAATGTCATAAAATTAACAATTATTAATTATAACAATGATACATTACCAGATATATCAAACAATAATTAAACTCGAATAATAAATAATCATCGTATTTTGATTATTAATCATAAAGAAAAATTCTATTTAAGAATTAAAATAAAAATAGAAATGATTTTTATAAATATTTTATGTATTATTTTTAATTTTCTTTATTTATAAAATATTTATATTTTAATTATTTTAATTTATTTCATTCATTAACTGTGTTATTATTAGACATTTCTTCAGCTAATCAAGTAATTAATGCTTCTGTATTTTTTTTCTCATCATTTACAATATTTTTATATAATTCGATGATTTCTTGATAAGTACGATGAGTGATTTGATGAAGCATACCCTCAGCTCAATAATGAATACCTTTGTTGTAAGCGTTCATGAGAATATTTTGAACATCATCTAATGCTAAACTTCTTATTTTATTAATATCATCACCATAACAAAGAACCTTCTTAACTTTATTAATCGAAGAAACGTAAAGCACAAGACTTTTTCTTGCTTTGTTTGAATTTTTATTTTTGGTATTAAAAGTACGAGTCCAATGATCGATAGCTTGATCAACAATCTCATTTATTTTTTCTTCAGATAATTTTTCCATTGATGAATTTAAATTTTAATAGATATTTTATTTATACTTTATATAGATTTTTCATTAATAAATAAATTTAATTACATCATATTTAAATATTTTTATATAATCTTAAAACATATTTGAATAATTTATCATTTTAATTATTTAAATTTAAATCATATAAACAAATTTTAAATTTCGTAAAATACTTATAAAATATCGCATAATAATTAAATTCTCATTAATAATAAAAATAATCAAATTCATTTATTTGATTTAGAAATTCGTTAAAATAATATTTTGGAGAATAAAGGATTCTAGAATCGTATATGGTATATTCAGAAACAGAAAAAATTTTATTTTCACAATCGATCTGAGAGTTATCATAATAAACTTGTTTATTATTGATAAAGGTTTTATTTTCAATATATTTATTGTCAAGTTTATCAGTATCGATAATATTAATTTTAGGACGAATTTTTTTAAAATTTTCAATTTGTGGAGGAATTTTTTTTAATTGTTTTAAATTTTCAAGTTTTTCTTTCACCGCAAGTACTATATCAGAATATTCTTTTTTTATATATTCTGGTTCATTTCTCCAACATTCAGAGATAATTTTTGATAATTCAGTTATTGGTAGAATTTCATCATGTTTCAATTTGAATTCTTAGATATACACAATGCGATAGTAGATATAAGAACTAGGTACTTTTTTTAATGATCTTTTTCCGATTCGTTTAACAAATTCATCTTTAGTTATGATTGGAGGAAATGATGGTTTGAAATTTTCCAAATCATTTTTCAAGATCAATTTCATAAAATTATTATGTTGAATATTCAAGATATCCATTGTTAGTTAGAGAAAAAAATATTTTTTTCATTTTTTTTATAATAGTTTCATTACTAATTTTATTGATTAATTACTAAGTATTAGTTTATTGGAAAATATTAAGCAGATAATTTAATCTAATTTTATAGGTATGTTTATAGATATTATTAATTTATAAAATAATATAAATGAATAAATATATTACTAAAGAAATACAAAAATATAATTTTACAAGTTATGAGTAATAATAACTATTTACAATACAAAATACTGAATGAAGTTATCATCAATATATTTAAATATAAAGAATATCCAAAAAATCTTATTGTTGTCTGTAAACGTTTTCATGATATTATAATTGATCCTTCTTTTAAAGTTGAATGGTATCATCATAATGATTTTAGCATAAGTGAAATAATAAAATTAGAAACTGAATTT
Source organism: Scutellospora calospora (assembly GCA_910592325.1). Classification (NCBI taxonomy): domain Eukaryota; kingdom Fungi; phylum Glomeromycota; class Glomeromycetes; order Diversisporales; family Gigasporaceae; genus Scutellospora; species Scutellospora calospora. The sequence goes on along the minus strand of CAJVPM010002088.1, from coordinate 1,459 downwards.
TTCGATAAAGAAGTTATAGAAATTCTTAAGAATAATGATAAATATAAAATAGAATATAAAGCATATGAATTATCATATAGATATTTTCAAGTAAAAAAAGAATCGAAAAATCATGTATTTTTTTCTGAAGATATTGAGATATATTTTTTATTTGTTATTTTTAAAATTTTCTTATCTTTAATATTGTCTTTATTTGTTTTATTTTTTATTCGTATTTCTTTATGGGATTTTTTATTGTTATAGTTTATTACATATTTATATTGGTTGTTATGTTATTATATAGATTTTTTATTAACGAATAAGTTTAATTATAATTTCATACAACATATTTTGTATAAATATAAAGAAAAAACATTTTTATTTTAAATATTTAACAAATTATAAATGTTATAATATTTTTTTTTTCATTTGAATTTGATTAAATTTAATATTAGTTATTATTGTTTAGTCCTAATTCTAAAAATATTTAAATTATAAAAAAAATGATATTAATAATCTTAATTATTAATCAATTAATAAATGAATTTTTTTAATTATTAATTTTAAGATTATATATATAGAAAGAATTTTAAAATTTATTATCATTAAAATATCATCATATAGTATTATACATTTTTGTTATACTTCATTTCATTGTTCAAAATGTCGAAATCAATTCAAGTATAAAAGAAATATGAAATTAACATCAAAAGAACAAGAAGATTATTTTAGAGAAAATAACAAAGAAAATCCTAATTGTGATCTTTGTAATTCAAAGCATTTTAGATGTAAAGAAACAACTTGTACTCAATGTTGTAATTTGAATAAGTGTAATTCATATCCATGTAAATTTTGTAAAGATGAAAAGATTAATTGTGAATATTCAATTATAAGAAATGAGGAAGAATTTGAAACATTTAAAGAATTGGGAATGGAAGCTTATATTGGACAAATAGAAAATACTAAAGAAGGAAAAGCTCATATTCATGGTTTTTGTGAATTTAAAGAATTGATTTCAACAAAAAAAATAAAACAAATGTTTGGTGATTATCATATATATATATCTTTGAGATTACGAGGTAGTGTAGAATCTAATATAGAATATGTATCAAAACTTTATAATCATTGTGAAAAACACAAGAAAAAATGTAGATGTGATTATTTTGACCTTAATCATATATGTGAAGTTTGTAATGATAATTGTCTAGTGAGAACAAGAGCTAGAAGAACTGGTTCACTTAATTTAGTTGGTCTATTTAAATATGGAGATTTTAGTAGCTTTTTATAAATTTTATATTATTTTTAAACTTTATATTTAATAAATTATTATTATTATTTTATTCAATTTTTTTTTTTTGTTACTAAGGCCATTTCCTTGGCCGATTAGATTTTTATTAGTTTGTTATTACAGAACTATTACATGAACAGTTTCCTAAGGTTTATAGTTATATGATGAGTGTACAACAAGCTACATATACAA
>CAJVPM010002087.1:0-10552 GCA_910592325.1 Scutellospora calospora | reverse complement strand
GATGTAGTACCAAGTCCGATATGGCCGATATGTACGATTCTTGCGATCTTGAAAATCGTATTGATCATTTTTATCCTTTAGATAAAAATGATCCGGAGGATCGATTTTATCCTTTAGATAAAAATGATCCGGAGGATCAATTTTATCCTTCGGATAGAAAGGATCCAAATTATCTTTTTATTATTTTTATCTTAATTATCTTAATTATTTTCTCATATGTAAATTTGTCTATAAAAGCAACACAAGTTGCCCTTAAATAAAAATAACTTTCATAAGTTCAAAACTGCAACTTTTGGTAAGAGTTCTGATAACTCTAATAAGTTCGTTGTTTATAAGTCTAATACTTCGAAATTTGAGTAGAAGTATTGTGACCTTGTTTCCCTATTTGTCATAAATTCGTTATTGTTGAGATATCGTTATAGTCAAGACCCCGTGATAAATCAAAATACATATCAATTTAAGGCCAACAATAAGTCAATCACCCCTTAGTTAGCCTTATAGATTCCCATTGTTAGAATCAATAACCAATCACAAGGAGAACCAGATCACATGCCACGGAGTTACCCCAAAGTATAAGAACCTAAAAAGACCAAAACTGAAAGAATAATCATACAAGCCCAAGAACCAAACAACACTTATCGGAATAAATCCTCTCTGCAACCTTATGACTCAGACCAAATCCTCAATACCCTCTTTCAGTCTTCCAACATAAGGTTGATTGTTGGATTTGTAGTTGATTGTTGATTTGTTGAACTAAAAACACAGGTGTAACTGAAGCCTCTGATCTAGTTCAGTCCCAGAACTAGTTCACACCTTCTCAATTTGTGGTGACTGTGAGATTCGCAATACCCAGAACTAACCTGTAAGATCAGACTAAATAAAAATGTTAAATATAAAGAATCACAACCTACTCCTCCCCTGATTAAATAACCAACCCAGAAATATGGAAAATAAATTAAGAAAGATATCTGAGGAACTAGACCAAATGAATAAGAAATTCGAAGCCCTCATAGAAGATATCCAAGCAACCTCTAGACCCCAACCTACATATATAATGCTGAAATCTCTCTATGATAACAACAAAAAAAGAAAAACCTAAAGAATAATTCCTCTAAGAGTATGCTGAGAAAATCTGCGCCAAAAAAGAAGTTCACTTTCTAATAACATTAAGGCCTATAGTATAGAAAGAGTTGATCCAGAACTAGAAAGGTTAGAAAAGAAATGCACTATGTTATCTGTGACACTTACCAAAGAACAAGCCCTAGAAGTCCAAGATATAATTAATGCGACTTTTGGAGAAGATAATTTGGATGATACACAAGTCTCCCTGGCTCTGGAGTTCCTATTAAATATAATAAAGGATGTTAGCAATCATGAAAGGGATGAAAAAGAAAAAATTAAGTACTTACCTCCTCATGCCCAACTATCTAAAATCCCGAGAAAAAAAAATATACTAAGCCCAATACTCGCGGAAGCACCTAAAGAGAAAGAGGTCAACAAAGAAAGACTACTTTAGGACCTAATCACCAGATTTAACACTGCAATACAAAAGTGGTCCTTCTAAAAAGAAAAGGCCTCTATAATAAAGCCTAATAAAGATGAGCTCAAGGATGTCACAAATGATAAACGAAGCTCTCTAAATCACGTGTGTGAAGCCTAGCTAACAGAAGTAGAAAAATATCGATTAGAAAGAACTTTTGAAACCCCCATAAAGCAGAGCAATAAAAAAGAAAAAGATACAGACATACTTACAAGAGAGAACATCCTAGCTGAATTAGAAAATGATAATGAAGTCCAAAAAAAAAAAAGTAATAGAAATCGCTGAACCCAAAATAAGAACCAAATCTGTACCTAAAAATAAAGAATAGTTAGAAGAATTGCAAACCAAATACTGCGATGTAAAAGAAGTGCAAGAAACTCAAGCCTAAGAAGTCTACGCCGCAAGTGTAATTGAAGAAGAAGACCTGCTTAAACAAAAGAACAAATCTATACTCGTCCTATTTAAACTATTGCAATATACCAAATTGAGCAAACAAAGGTGGCAAAATTAAAATATTATAGAACAACCAGGCAATATGGTCGAATATTCCACGTTTACTACTATCTGACCATTGGGAATCACTATACCTTAGAAAGGCTGAATTTCTATACTGCAATATATTTGCTGCAGTTTCATTATTATAGCCTAGTAGCAAATGCCCAACAGGATCTATTGGTACTGTGAGAATGGATCATTGAAGGGGCTTAGCAAGAAGTCATATAGCGTGAACTCTTAAGTGAATTCGGAATCGATCCTGGAATAGAAGAAAAAATCGTTAGTAATGATTACATCCGCTAGTTTCTAAGCCAGAATGGGTGCAACAATTTAGCTGAAACATAGAAAGAACCTACTAAAAGAAAAAATAAATAAATTAGTAATTAATTTAGTCATTCAAATTTTTTAGAATAGAACAGTTTATATAACAATTTATATAGTAACAAAAACTGAATTCGGTTTTTGTTCAAAAAAAAAAAAAAAAAAAAAATTTTTTACCTTATATATAGCCTTCGCAGTAGACCTAATGCTTTGTGGTTGGTTAGGATAGGTTAGAGTGAGGTTCAGGTCTCTATCCATTTTCAACTGTTAAAAGAAGTTAGTAATTGATTAGTAAACAATTAGAGAGTCAAGGAATACTTACCACAGAATCAGGAATTATAGATCGAAAAAGAACCAATTAAGAGAGACACGAGATAATAATAGGAAAAGGATATACTAAAAAGTAAATTTTTCTATTGAGAATACCAGATGGAATCAGAAGAGATCAAGTGACAATCGTGAAGAAACTTCACGATCAGCTGAACTCTAATGAGAGAAAGATTGGAGTTAGAAAGCGAAAAAGAAATTTGAAAAGAGATTTATAAGAACACTCACCTAAAAAGAACCCATAGTATTAATTAAACTTAAAGAAAAGAATCCAGTTTAGATTCCAGTATTCTGGTATCTCGAACTCACTCCACGAGAATCTATAATGAAGATTCTTAAGATTCTTAGGCCACTAGAAAGAAGTACTTGTAGGATGCAAGATTAGTAAACATTGCGCAATTATAAAGAAGTTCAAGATAAAGAAAATGACAAAAAAGAACTAAAATTCAAACAGAAAGAAATAAAAGGATACGTACACGCCAAATTACCTGTCTAATCTAGTGAGACAAACAATTTAATTAGTAATACGATCTTCTAACAAATATATGAAATAAAAGATAACCTACCACAAGCCCATGACCAAGCCTTGAAAATCACCAAATTAGGCAAAGGGAAAATCACAATAGACAACTCCAAGTCACCCCTGATTTTCGAAATAGTAATAAGGTATTCATCTTGGATATGAAGAAATTGGGACTCATGGCCACAAATTAACCCCCAAGTAGAAAGGACTATACTACGTGTATGATACTTTGGGTAACAGTGCCTACAAATTAAGAAGTGTAGAAGGGAAAGTGTTAATAAATCTCCTAAATAATAAGCTCTTAAAGATCCACTATGAAAGAAATACAAATAGGATCCTAGAAAGAGTCGAATTAAAAAAAAAAAAAAATTATTATTATTTATACTTCACCAAAATGATCAGCTGCGAAGACTTGGTTAAAGATAATTTGTTATCCCAAGGACCTCTTGTTATTATCATAGACCCTTGTTAATACATAATAGACCAAGATTACACTATCCAATTATGTCTGGCTTATGATGGCATGAAAAGAGCTAGAGAAAAGGGTGATAGGATTAGAGTTCTGGTACACTCCTTCTATTTTAGTGCCAGACTCTATATGATGACCTCTGAAGAAAAGGCCATATTTAAAGGAAAATACTCGATCTACTATGTAGGAGCTGCTCTTTGTATTTATTACCTGTTTGAACTCGTTGGTCTCGCCCAGATCTATAGGACCTCCCATACTACTGTTGCTATGATCTCTAAGTTAAAAAAGGTGGAATATCAAAGATTATGTCAAATTCAGCTTGTAGAATATGCTCTTTAAGAAGGGGAGAATTGTAAAGGTCAAAAATACTTCACCTCAAATGTACTACCTTCTGATATAGTACCAAGTTCGATATAGCCAATATGTACGATTTTTGTGATCTTGAAAATTGTATTAATTATTTTTATCCTTTAGATAAAAATGATCCAGAGGATTGATTTTATCTTTTAGATAAAAATGATCTAGAGGATCAATTTTATCCTTCGGATAGAAAGGATCCAAATTATCTTTTTTATTATTTTTATCTTAATTATCTTAATTATTTTCTCATATATAAATTTGTCTATAAAAGCAACGCAAGTTGCCCTTAAATAAAAATAACTTTCATAAGTTCAAAACTGCAACTTTTGATAAGAGTTCTGATAATTCTAATAAGTTCGTTGTTTATAAGTCTAATACTTCAAAATTCGAGTAAAAGTATTGTGATCTTGTTTCCCCATCTGTTATAAATTCGTCATTGTTGAGATATTGTTATAGTCAAGACTCCGTGATAAATCAAAATACATATCAATTTAAGGCCAACAATAAGTTAATTACCTCTTAGTTAGCCTTATAGATTCACATTGTTAGAATCAATAACCAATCGCAAGGAGAACAAGATCACGTGCCATGAAGTTATCCCAAAGTATAAGAACCTAAAAAGACCAAAACTGAAAGAATAATCATACAAGCCCAAGAACCAAACAACACTTATCAGAATAAATCCTCTCTGCAACCTTACGACCTGGACCAAATCCTCTACACCCTCTTTTAGCCTTCCAATGTAAGGTCAATTGTTGGATTTGTAGTTGATTGTTGATTTGTTGAACTAAGAACACAGATGTAATTGAAGCCTCCGATCTAGTTCTGTCCTAGAACCAGTTCACACCTTCTCATTAGCCAGTGCAGCCTGGGAAGCCTTAATTTGGAATTGCTAAGGTCTTGTCCTACGTAACTTCGCCGAGTAACAGCATAAAGGTTGAGACTAAAATTCGTAAAACAATCATTACATTTTTTCCAAAACGAAACAGAAGCTGAAAAAATTAGATCAAGTAGTATCATACGCATTTTAACTATCACATAAAAAAGTAGTATTTTTTATTAGTTTTGCTCTAATAAAATGGTAAATTCTATGGTATTAGAGTTAGCTCATATAAAATTTAGCAAGAAAATTTTGATTTTCATATTGCACTAACATTACATATTAAGGTGTTGCATATTATGAGAGGCAAAATGTAACCTAGCTATAGGCACATGAGAAAGTGAGAAAATGTGACCTAGCTGTAGGCATGTGAGAACTGTGATCATGACCCGAACCAAGGTCCTGAATAGGGATGGGTTCAGTTACAGTTACAGCTGGTCACTGACCGGTTATAACTATAGCTGATACCCTTCGGTCAGAGATTTTTGACTGACTAGTTATATTTATAACTAATGCTCTAATTTAATAAATTTAAATTTTGAAGCGATCAGTATACAAAGTATCATATAAAATAAATTATTTAGAGATAACATTATCATTATCTCTAAGATGTTTATTTTGTGATATATACTCATGTAATTTACTTTTTGTCATGTGAAATTTTGTATAATTACAAGAGTATCACTAAATAAAATCTTGAAGATAATGATAATTGTCTGAAGCGTAGCGGAAGATACTCTATTTCTATGCCATTTCATGTAATGTATGTTAGCAATATTCAATCAAAGCTTCTAATTTAGTTATACTACATATTATTGCTTTGGACATTTATCAGCTTCTGATATCCTAGTATTATTATTATTAAGAAATTCGACAACAGGTATGAGATCAAGTTTAATAAGTTGTAATTGATATAAACTTAGCTTATTGTTATCATAAAAAAAGTCTTTGAATTATATAATCTTTATCATTATCTAGTAGAGGTTAGACCTGTTAAGAAAATCTCTGCTCGATTATTAAATTATTAGGTTATCCAGGTAATTTACTATATATCTCGAATAATCATATAGCATTAATTTTTACTCAGGTCCAATTCTTATTATCTAGTTATTGTTGTATATTTTAGTATTAAATATAACTAAACAATTCGTAATATTCTAAACTAAGTAATAATTTAGTATTACATAGTTTTTGCTTAGTTTTGAATATCCTAAATTGTTTGAGTAACATTACTAGTAGTGTTATCAATATAAATAAAAGAAGTTTTAAAATCAAAATTTAAAATACCTAAATAAGGTTTTTTCCTATTAAGTTTTTTTTCTAGGTAGTTAGCATATATTTTAATATTATTTAATATTTATACGTATAACTATTAATTATTATTTATTCTTTTAAAAATATTTACATATTATATAAAATATATTAATTAAACAATTATTATAAAATGCACCTATGGTGTTTTACTACTATAAGTAATATTTGATTTACAAATTTGTATAACTAAAACAAAAAAAAAATTTTTATAAAACAAAAAATAAATTTTGATTATTTTAGAGTTAGGACGAGGCCTAGAATTTTATTTAGGTATTATTATATGTGAAATTTAGCAAGGAATTTTTTTAATTAGAGCCACAAAGGCAGTTTCATAGACAAAATCTTAAGATATCAATGTTTTTTAAAATTAAAAGTAAATTTTAAATTACACTTGATCTTAAATTTTAATTAGCTATTATAATAACTTCATATAACAAAATAGATATAAAACACTGTAGGTGTAAAACACCATAGCTACATTTTAATAAAAGTCTTAATTAAATATATATTAATAATCTAATTAATGCTACATACTGTAATATAAAAATAATATAATTAATAGCTATATATATTAAATATCATAGCTATTTGATCAAATATTAACTGGTTATTTATCAATTATGACTGATTAATTGACCCTATAACTGACTTTGGTCAAATAGTTATAAGTCAATAACTGATAATAACTAACTAATAACTGACTATAGCTAACAAATCTATCTCTAGTCCTGAACTAAAGCTTTCTGAATTAAGGTTTTGAATTGAAGTCTCCTGAACTAAAGCTAAGCTATAGAAACTTATATGTGAAAGTAGTATTCAATAAAATACTATATTAGGTTTAGCTTAAGACAAAACTTATTGAGAATAATTGAATAATAGCTTTATATAATAATTATATAAATAAATTATTATAGCTTGTAAATTCCTTCTTTTGATACTCAATTTAGTTAAGTTATGTTAAAGCCTTTGCTATATTTCTTTTGTATAAAAGTTCTATAATTTCTGTTAGTAAATAGATAGTTAAGTAAAGAGAAGTTATAATTTAATATTAATAAAAATATATCTTAAAACTAGGATCTTAGTAGCAGTAGGATACTTAGTTCTTAGATCAAATCTTCTATACTTTTCTTTTAAGTTATCTTGTATTTTTATATTATGTTTGTTATATTTTAACTATAAAAGACTTAGTAGCTCCAAATTCAGCTCCTATATTTTAGTAGTAACTGTAAAATCAAATTAAACTAATTAAAAATAATTAATTATAACTTACTCTTTTTTTTTAATAAAATTTTAGAAGAATAAATTATAGATAAACTTTTAAATTTCAAGAACAATAGTAGCTAGAAAGGAAAACAAACTCTAACTAAAGAATACTTCTACAAGGATTTAAGGTCTTAATAAAAACTTAAGACAATTAGAATAAGAAACAAAAAAAACCAGAAAATATTCAAAAATTTTGTATTAATTAGTTAAAACTTTTAAAAAATTGATCAGAAATACCTTCAATAAGGAACTAACTAGGTTTAGATTAAAATATTTAAAAGTAAAAAGGATAAAGACTTAGTTAAATAAGTTAAAGTTTTTGAATGAGCTACTAATACTAATAATTAAAAAGGTAATAGAAGAAGTAAGTTAGCATCTAGCTACTTATCAAAAATTATAACTACTTAGTAAAAAATAGAAAATGTGATATTAGATTTTGAATTAATAATAGTTAGCTTAATACTAGCTTTATAAGAATCTTCATTTAATATTTCACTATCTCAAAAAAGAAATATAAGTAGCAAGTCAATCTTAATATTTTAATACAAGAGAAAAATGAATAAATAAATTCTTATATTTATAAATTCTAAAGGTTACTAGCTAAAATAAACTTCAATAATAACTTATTAAAATTCTATATAGTAAGGATGTTTTTGAGAGATTATATAAAAAAACTACTATCTATTTGTCAATAGCAAATCTGATAGTTTAGACAAAGCTATCTTAGAAGCTAAAACTAGAGACTACTTTAAAAAATACAATTATTAAATTTACTTATAGAGTAAAAAAAGAGATAGAGAATCTTTTAATTATGAAAGACTAACAACAACTCTTGTTACAAGAGCCAAAATTACTTTATTATTAGGTCTCAATAGAATACAATATCTATAACTAAATAACTAGAGTATTGAGTATTACAACTATAAAAAATAAGAATATATAACTAGAAACTATTAGCCAAATGATATTTAATTTTTAGAAAAAATTTGCTTTTACCTAATTAAAACTTATAAAAACAAAGAAATATTAATTTTATAATTTTTATAAAAAGAACTCAGTACAAAAAGTATTTGAAGCTACATTATATTCATCTTATACTCTCTTCATCGATCATTATAACTATTTTTAAAGCAGAAGAAAAAATTCAAAAAATACAAAAATATCACTAAAAAAAAGTACTAAAGTCTTTAAGAAAAAGAAGAGAAACCTAAGAAATATATATAACAAAGATAAAAGAAAAGAAAATAGGAAAATAATAAAAGCTCTAGAAGGAAAACCTCAATATAAAATTAGATATAAAAAATTTTTGTTAACAAAAGTAGGAACTAGTATATACTCTATACTGCAGATTACTTTACATAATACAATACGTAAAAAAAAGTAAACAAACAAATATGTTATAAGATAATTATATGTATTATGTAGCAAAACTAGAAACCAAATATGCATAACCAAAACTAGATAACTTACTGGCAAAGAAGAAAAAATCTAGAGAATTTTGAGAAATAGCTAAAATCACTTAAGATATAATAGATAGAAGTATAGTATAATAGTAAGGAAGTACAAAAAATATTAAAGATAAATAGATTAGTTTTTAAGAAAAGATACAAAGTATGTAGAATAGAGCTAAGATAACAAGATTAGTTGAAACAGTTTAGAAGATTATATAGATAGAATGATAGCAAAAATATCAGAAGTAGAAAGTGATATAGTTATATTAGCTAAAGAGTGGAAAAAAGTAATAGAAAGAGTAGCAATAATAGAAGAAATTAACAGAGTTAAGATTGTATTAGGACAAGTAAACAAAAATGCAATTGCAAAGAAAGATTAAATAGTAGTACAAGATAGCAAAGCAAATATAGAAATAATAGACCAAGTGAATACAACTAAAACAGGAGATAGTTTAGAAATACAAGAGCTAATAGGAAATAAACAATTAATAGCAAATAGAAAAGATAGAATAGAATATAGTTTAATGAAAGATATTAAATAAATACAAGAGAAAGAAATATCTTCAACAAACTTAGTTTAGTATATTAATTCTATAGAAGGATTAAAAGATGAAATCCCACTAGTAGAGTCAGACTTCTCTCTAGAAAAAAGTATATGAGTACTAAATAAAGATAGTTACAAAAATTAAAGAAATATTAGAGCTAAAGTAGCAGCTATTAAAGTTCTTAGAAACAATAAGAATCATAGAGAAAAGTTACTAAGATAGTCAATTGAAAGAAATGTAAATCTAAAAGAAATATCTGAGAAGTTTGAATAAGGAAACCTTTAGTGTACATTGACTTTTGATTGCAAAAAAGGTTTTAAAAAAACAAAAAAAAAACTAGAAAGCAGAAAAGAAGATTATAAAAAAGTAAAACTAATTCTAGAAGAGAACATAGAAAAAGATATCATTACTAAAAACTCAGAAAGCCAAAACAAAGTTGAAGTAATATTTATACAAGAGATAAAGAAAAGAAGATAAGAATAAGTAGAAATCAAATTAGAGGAAGTTCTTATAAAAAGGCAGAAGAAGAAAAGCTTAGCTCTAAGAGAGGACAAAAACAATATTATAGTTTGGAATCTACTAAGCTAGATGAAAAAAACTCAAGTTTTTTAGATAGTTATTTCATGGGGAGAGTTGAATATATAGAGATAATTAAAAGTATATATGATAAGATGAGAGCAGAGATAGAGTTCAAAACAGGCATATATGATGAGAGAAATAGATATAAGATTTGGTATTTGCCTTTTATGAACTAGATACTAGTAAAGATAACAATAAGTACTAATAATTTAGAGATATTTTATTCAAGAAATAGATTTAGCAAAAGATTAGTTAATCTACTAAAGAATACAAATCAGGTATTGCTATAGAGACAAACTAAAAAATCAGAAACTAGGACTTTATATATTGTTATAAAATGAGTTTTACCTATTTTATTCTTATTATTTTATTATTATTATAAATAGTTAATTTCTTGAATGTACTTTATTTATCATTACTTTTACAAATAGCTTAATAGTTAAAGATAGATTTAAACTATACTATTAGATTTAGCTTAATTAGAC
>CAJVPM010002086.1:0-10554 GCA_910592325.1 Scutellospora calospora | reverse complement strand
CTTTGGTAGCAATACCATATTGTTTATATATATTATTTGACTTGCTAAGAGTTTTTTGTATTTTAGTATACAAATTAGTTTTCTCACTTCTTTTTTGCAACGTAGGATACTTGTTTTCTCTTGTTTTTTTAAGCTTATCCAAATACCTAGAAACCTTGTACTTTCTTCTAGTTTCTTGATTTTCACTTAACTTAGAGGTATTCCGATTTATATGAATTCCTCCTCTTTTTCTTACTTGTGAGGTCTCCAAGCAATTGCTTCAGATTTTGCTCTATTTATCTCAATATTATTTAGCGTAAAAAAGCTATTTGATACTTGTATAATTTCTTGTAGTGCTTGTCTAGATTCTGCTACCCAAGTAGTATTGTCTGCATATGCTAGTGCTGAAATCATAGCTTTTTTGGTTTTGTATATTTAGTTTTCAACATCTACTGACTACTGGAGCTCCATTTGGTACCCAATTCCTATTTGCTATATCTTTACTAGCAATGGGTTACAGAATATTTTCCACATTAGTGGGGAAATTACTTTATCTTGATCTATTCCATCTCTAGCTACGAAGAAATCTGTAGGGCCTTCATCTGTTATTACTCTTATTTCATGATCTTGATATAATTGTCTAATGAACGTGATAAGGTTTTCTAGAAATTTGATTCTTCTCATCGAAAGCTCTAGAGCATAGATGCTGACTGAGTCAAAAGCTTTCTGCATATCTTGAAAAGCTATCCAAAGCTCTTTTTCTTTTTGAATTGTATCCTCGATAACGTTATTTAAAATATGTATAGATGCTATAGTGCTTTTATTAGATAGTCCTGCAAAGTTGGCTTCTTTTAGAATTTACTTTTCAACAAAGACCTTGCTTAGCCTTTTTTGGACTATTCTGATTATAAGTTTTCTGAATGTCTCAAGTAACATTATCAGTCTGATGCTAGCCAAGTTAAATTCCTAATCTGTGCTTTTAGAAATTAGGTATATTTGTCTTAGTTCCATTTCTTAGGGAATCTTCCTTCGTGGACTACTTTGTTTGCAAATTTTACCAAATGTTCTTTTGTTTTGGAGCTTACTTTTTTTATAAGCCTGTAGCCAATGCCTGAAATACTAGATGCTGTATCTTCTTTTAGCATACTTGTAGCTTCTGACTATTCCTCTTCTGTTATTTTGCATATAACTTCTACGTACTAGGCTTTTTTAATTCTTTTTTGTTCTTCGTATATATTGGCCTATTCTTGATCTATTTGCTCGAATTGGTGATTTCGTTTTCTGAATTGCTCCTTAAAATGCCTTTCTACTTCTTTTCTGACATTATTACTCTCTGTAACTAACGTTTTGTTTTCAAACTTATTTTGGCATTGGACTAACACTCTATCAACTATGATCTTGTTGTGAGAATGTTTGAGCAACTTGTTTAATATTTGCTTTTGGCTTTTAGGCATTAGTACAAATTTTTCTTCTATTTTTTTCTTTATTTCTTTTTCTTTTGTAGCTTGCATTTCTTTCTGAGCTTTTTCTTTTAATATATTTTACTACTCTTTAATTTCAATACAGTATTCTTTGTTCCAGAATTCTGGTAGGAGTGAGATGTTTGTCTTGTATTCTGTATTGAGATACTCTATTCGTGCATTTAGAATTGCCTTCTCAAGCTTATCTATACTTTGTCTGATGTCCTTGGACCCTTTTCTGAATAACCTTCCTAAGACCTTAGCTCTGCTATATGTTAATGATTTCGTAGCTTCTTTTCTGATTTAACTTTTTGAGTTTTGTATTTTTGTTGAAGGAATATGCTTGTTTGCTACTGCTTGTATTGTCTTGACTATTAGCTCCTATTCTTCGTCAATATCTGTTTCAGACTCTGTTTCTTTTTAGGTTTCTTCTCTTCTTTTTTTCCTCTTCCCTGCATTATGAATGATTTTTTCTACTTCTTGACTATAACTATTCCAATCTTCTTCCATAGCCTTGTGGTACTGGTATAGTCTTTTTGTTTCTTTTTGTTCTCTTTTGCTTCTCTGCTTGTTCTTTTCTAAGATACTTGTACTATCTAATTATACCCAGACCATTCCATGATTGCTATCTGTTACTGTTTCCATTTGCTCTATATTGCTATCTAAGATGATGTTTCTCATATCCTGCATTGTCCAAATGTAATCTATTCTAGTTGATACATTACTATTTGACCATGAATATTTGATAAGCTCTGGGTTGCAAAAGTGAAAAGTTTCTATGTAGTCAGTATTTTTTAACCATTTTGTAATTCTCATGCTAGTATCTGAGTTTCTTTTTCCTTTGCTACTCGTATCTAGTCTTTTATTTAATATCATGTTAAAGTCTCCTAAGATCGTATATATTGTATTTTTCTTATTCTTGATAATTTCTTCTATAAGTATCTTATGTACTTTTTTTGTTACTTCTTCATTTTTAGAAGGTAAGTATACTATTCAAACTTGAAAGACTACTCTTCTGAAGAAAAATTCAGCTTTGAGCAAGTATAGGCTGAACCTTTTGCAAACTCCCATATTTCTTAACCAATTTTGGTCCACTAGTAGCCTGATTCCTAACTCTTTATATTTTCTTTTCTCTGTTTCTGACCAAAAGCTTGAGTAAATATATTCTTTCATATTTATTCATTTGCCTTTTTGTTCACCTATGTTGGTTTCTACTATTCCAATTATGTTGTATCCCTCTGACTTACCATACTCTGCTAGCAGTTCTACCTTTGTATTATCCCCTTTAATTCCATTAATATTGTATGTACCTATTTTTATACTTACTAGTTTTCCTCTGCTATCTCTGTTAATATCACATACTCTCCTGCTTCCCTCTCTTCTCTCTGTGCTTTCTCTGTGTTTTAACTTGTTTTGGTTTGAAGTTGTCTCTGCTCTAAATTGTCTTTCAAGTTTTTCTTCTTGATCAACTAGAGCTTTTATTTGTTCAACTTTAGCAACTTTCAGGAGCGATTTGGAGCCTCTGGGCTCTAATTATCTTTAAAGCTACTTAGTTTTCTCTCCAAAGCCTGAATACGTTAAGCTATGTCATTGAAAGATTCTTTATGCAAGTTTTCTTTATGACATTCTTCTCTTCTGTTCTCTGTATGAGTTTTGTTTCACTTTTCTGTTTTTCTAAATGCTTAGTTTTCTAGTTTGTTTTCCTTCTCTGAGGTTTTCTTTTTAATTTTGTAAGGTAAGGTTTACTTGTCAGAGAATACTTCATGTCTTTTAGAGCTTCTTGCACTTGGTTTATTGTTATAAGGTTCTTGTTTATATCTTTCCTTATTAAAGTTCTCTTCTATTGATTCTGCTTCAGGTATCTCTCAAAAAAGCCTAGTATCGTAATATTTAACAAAATACTTTTGTGCTTAAACTATTTCTCTTTGATTTCTGAAAGATACTAGTACGTAGTCTTTGTTATTTCTATTCGAGTTCTTAAAAACATGTACTGCACTTGTACCAGTATATTTTAGTTGCCTGAATAGTAATACCTCATTTATATTTTGTGGTATATTATATAACCTTGTAATGAACTGCTTTCTATTTTTAAGTATCTCTTTTCTGTTTGACCCTAGGGTTATGTGTACTAAAAGCTTATTTGTAAGAGGGATGACCCAAGCTTCAATTCCTTGTACAAAGCTACTACCTTTTTCAAAAGATAATTCTGCTCCTATTTTTTCATATTTTTCTCTTATCATTTCAATATTTTTGATACGACCCAAGTGTTTAATCGCAAAGAAGATTTGTGATCTTGTTATATAATAGGATATATTCCATATAGTGATAGTCTCTTCTTTGCTTAGATATAGTTCTCTTTCCTTAGTTATATTGTTTGTTTTATCAAAGACTTTATTGCTAGTTAGGAGAGTTTCTTGCTCGTATATTCTTTTTTTCCCTTTGTCTTTTGTGACTGATACTTTTTCTTCTTCTGTTTGGTTGAGTGCTATCTCTATTCTCTTTTTGCTTGCACTACTTGTTGAGCACTCCTCTCTTTCAGTTTGGTTATACAAAGTGGATCTTTTCTTTTGTATTTTTGCAAGTTCTTTCTTTGCTTGCGTTTCTCTTTCCCTTTTTTCTTTTACTTTGCTTTGTATAGCTTTTTTTTTCGAGTTCTCTTTTTCGACCTTTTCCTCAAGTATTAGATTTATCTGGTCGAACTCATCCTTCTTTTTTTCCAGTCTTGACTTAGCTTCTTCGTAACCTTTTTTATAGTCGAAGTAAATAATATACCATTAGTTTCTATTTACAAATTTTTTTTGAATCACTCTAATATGCTTGTTTCCTCTTAGAGACCATCTTATTGATTTTTCTCTTTGTTCTGCATTGTCTTCAAGAATCTTAACTGCTGCTACCTTAGCTTTGACCTCTCCTTTGTTTCTATACACTTCTGAGTTAGATACCCATAAACTGCAATCTAGAGATATACTGCTATGTTTTGCTTTTCCTATCTTCACTAGTTGCTCTAATCTGTTTTCTATTTCAATTTTAAATAGGTATATTTCTATGCTATTTTTTACTAGTTAGATGTCTTCCATACTTTCTGGTACTTTGGTTCTTTCTGCTACCCTTTTGTTGCTATTTACCTCTTCTTGGTATTGAATAATCTGTCTAATATTTTCATGTGATTCTATTTCTTTACCTCTATCTGCTTCTGTAATTAGTATCTCTTCAGTTCCTATTTCTACTTCCTATATTGTTTCATTTAGTTTTCTTAGTTACATACTTGCTGATTTTTGCTCTCTTCCTAGAACTTCTTTAATTTTGTCTATTCCTTCTATAAAAGTAGCTCTTTCTAGTACAACACACTACTGTCTTGCTAGAGTAATAATATTTTTATTAACATTTATTGCCTTTGCAACTATTCTGTCTAAATGGTCTGCTAGTCCTAATACTGATACACTATCTTCTTGAATGATTTTTTTATCATACTCTTTGATTATTTTCTTAATGAAATACTTAGAGCTTTCTGTATTCTACATATTATTCTGTTTCAGAAGAATCTATTAATATTGAAGAACAAGAAGATTTTTTAAGAATTAAATATAAGAAACTTGCAATTCAGAAAGTAAGAATGATGAATTAAAAAGAGAAATAATATTATGAAAAAAACTTTAAAAGCTTTAAAATAATTAAATTTTTATTGATATATTATAATAGAATTTAACTTTAAATAACTAGTGATGATCATCACTAGTATATAATTAGCTAATAATGATAAAACAATAAAAAGATTTTATTTTATTAACTTTAAAGTTAGAGTAAAGCCTAGAATTTTAATAAGATATTATATATATGCAAATTTTAGCAAGAAATTTTTTTGTTAGAATATCAAAAGTGGTTTTATAAATGAATTTTTAAGATATTAATATTTTTTTAAAAATTTCTTTATTTTTGTTTTATAATATGTTATATCTAATTCTGCAAATTTATTAGCTAATTATATACTAGTAATTAGGACTATTACATTATACAAAATAAAAAACTAAATTATATAATACAATTAGTTCAAAGTATATGTCTAATGCAAATCACTCCTGAAATTATACAAAATAATTAATTTTTTTTAAAACAACTAATAAATTTTATTTATTTAAAAAATTTAGCATACTGATACTATGTAATAGAATTTTTAGACAAATTTTATCTGTTATCTGATATAATTCTATTATATACAGAAAAACTATATACGCTCTATATCAATACCTGAAATTGGTAATCAAATATAAATTAATGCTAATTTAGATAAATTTAGCAATAATTACTTAAATCAAAATTATCTTTAAATAAAAACTACAGTAAATTCTCTATTCTGTAATTAACTCTTATATATAGAGTTTTTAAATTTATTATGATTTCACATGCTTTACAGAACAGTTTTCTGCTATTAGTATAAAAATCAGAATTTTTAATAAAATATTTTGTAGCATTTATTATTGTATTTGAAAAAATTCAACATAATAGAAAAAAAAATTTTTAATATAATTTTTTTTTCATGAAAAAAAAATTTTGCTGATTTGATTTTTTTTTTTTCTTTACAAAATTTTTATATCATCTATAAAAAAAGATGGATAATGATTTATAATACTTTACAAAAAGGTATAACCCTGTGATAATATAGGAAAACTTCTGTGATTCTAAATTTTCTATTTATCAAATATTTTAAAATTCAGAAAATCATCTAATTTTCCATGATTTTCACATAACATCATGATTTGCAAGGTCACACCTTTTTGCAACACGCAAAAAATTGACCAATCATAAGGCGCCAATTGTGATTATGCGATTTTTGGTCAAATTATGTATCGTATATGCATTGCATCGCATAAAACTAAGGTCCCTAACCGGTGATGATTACCGCTGGTTATAGTTATCAATATTCATTATAATATATATTTGAAAATAGAATAGCACAATAATTATACTGTAACAATATATATTTCGCTAGTGCAAATATATTACAATAAAATATTGGTAATATAACATTATCATTATTGCTTTTAATATGAATTGTAAATGACGCGTATCTAAATTATTACATATTTGACATGAAATTTTATAATTTATCATTATTACCTGCGTAATAAATTAATATTCACATAATAATAGCTTGAATTGTATGGTTTTAAATTGATTTTAGCACTACGTAATGACATTATTTTAACAAAGTTCAATGTATTGTACTGTATTATCTCTTATATTTATTTAATCAAATACAGTACAGTACACATTTATATTTTACATAATAAAAAGGTGTACCGTACGGCTATATAGTATAATACACCTAAATTTATGTACAGTATAGTACATTCAACAACAAAATACAATACGAAATTTCTACAGTCCGAATCAAAAATAAGTTGATATATCTACCCAAAATAAGATTGAACTTTAAAAATAAATTTCGCTTCGTTTTATTCTTCAATGTTTCGTAATTTGATTGGGTGATAAGCATATCGATATGATATTATCTTTAATCTAAATTTTCGGTGTAAAATTGTAGCGCTAGTATTTATTCATTTATTTATTCTGTATTTAAATTGCGTAATATTTTATCTCACGCTGTTCCTTACTTTATTTGTAATATGCTTCATACTAATACGGTATGATAATAGTAATTATCGATGAAAAATTTTTTTTAAGGACCCAGTACTTTTTATTAATATGTTTCGTTACACATGAAATTACACAAATAAATGAGCAAAATGATTGGTGAATTAAAATAGTTAACCAATCAATTTGCGAATTTTATTGTGTAACTTAACACGCATTGTAAAGTGACAATATAAAAATTATACGTAAAAATCAGTTTTCTATTTACAATTTACGAGCACTTGAAAAATATCATGTGCTAATCAACCCATATATAAAATGACTCATAGTATTATTTAGAAAGTATGAAGATAACGATAAAGAATATTATAAGAATTATATAAGTCAATTTAATTCCGAACAATACTGGAAAATTATTCGTGATTTTATCTTTTTGTAAAATCACTAGAATTATATTTCAGTTTTATCATAATTAAATGAGTAACAAAAGCTTCGAGTTTAACTAAATAATGATCCATTAACCATATTGGATATATGCATTGATCTGAGTTTTTTTTCGCTTGATATTACGCATTTAGATTGTTGAAAAGATTGGCTGATGTGAAAAGTGATCAAATAGATTTTCTTTAGGTAGGAACACTAAACATTTAGAAAAAAAAAAAAAAAAAAAATTCTATTACAGATCTTTTTTTACAAAGTGGTATTATTTGTCAATTAAACCTTTCTGGAGGGACGCAATCTCTGAACATAATAATATTCTTATATTTAAAAGTGATTTAATTCAGTTATAATGGCATTATCATTACCAAATGAATCCTTGCAAGAAATATTTTCATATATACAATATGATAAAAAGGCCTTGCATAGCTGTCTTTTTATAAATAGAAATTGGTGTTGCAATATAATACCTTTTTTATGGAAGCAACCATTTCATTTTTGGAAAGATAATGATGAACCATCTCCAAAGCTCACTCGAGTATATTTGCAATTCCTCTCCAACCAATCAAGAGAACGACTTTCCACAAAACCTCTTTTGGTATTACCAAGAGCATCAAAACAACCTATATTTCATTATCCCACCTATTTACAAAATCTAGATACAGAAAAATTATATCAAGCAAGTCGAAGATGGCTTGAAAATATTGAGCACTTATTAGGAGACTTGGATTACAAGGAATATTCTCGTGCATTGGCTCATGAACTTGGAATTTTATTTATGGAACAATGCAAAAAAATTATTCGACTTGAAATACATCATGAATTAGTAATTGTAGATTATGATACGGATAAATATTGGTCAGAAGAACGTTATGCGTTATTAAATGATAGTACATATACATCACTTCCACTTTTCTTTGGAGCGAGAAACTGTTTACGTGATCTTCGTGAATTTGAGTGTCATCGACAAAAAAAAGCCGGGATTTTGATAAAAATGGCAGAATATTGTCATCAGATTGAAAAATTAGAAGTCTCTATGTACAATAGTGATGATTTAGCATGTGACGTTGAAGCAGAAGCTATAGGTTTAACATATATTATACAAGCACAACAAGGATTAAAGAAATTTATTCTCAGTGGCAACAAATACGAATGGCCAAATGTTACCGAATCATTTAGTAGTCAATCCAAGACACTTACTTGTGTTGATTTTTGTGATCTAGATTTTGATCCAATATGTGATCCTTTATTGAAATCTATTTCTTTGTTAAACAACTTGGAGAAATTAGCGTTTCGTTATTGTTCACCATTCACTGAACAAAACATGACATCATTATGTGAAGCACATTTTCCAAACTTGAAAAATCTGCGGTTTTTTTGTAGTCACCCACATTTAGAATCCTTAGTAAAATTAATAAATAATGTCAGAAATACAATGATATATCTGGCTATCGCACCAGAAACATCAGAGAATTTTGGTAATTATATATTCTATATTTATTAGATAAACTTATAATTAATTAATAAAAAATTAAATAATTATACATTCGTTTTAGTTGAACATGTGAATACTTTAATGCATATTCCACTCGTGAAAGCATGTTCAAGGATAAGAGTATTAGAATTATCACGATATTTTTCACCCGAATCTCTTGAATACTTTCTTAAAAATTCTCAAGCACCGATTGAAGTTTTACATTTAGGGAGATGTTGGAAATTAAATACAAATCATCTTGATGTAGTTTCGAAATATGCAGAATCATCAAAACTTAAATTGGTAAACTTGCGATATATATCAAAGAAATTTCCACTTAAGAAAATTAAACATCTCCAAAGTCTCATAGAAGAGGTAATTACAGAAGATTCGCCGTTGAAAGAAAAAAGGTTATTGTAATTAATGTTTGATGGAATGAGTGGTAGGTGGGTCAAATAGTCAAGAATAATATTATAATTTGTTTCGCTAAATTTAGTTATACCTTTTTTACCTGTTACTGTAAAGAATTGTATATTTTTCTGATAAAATAAACATGAATCATTTTCGGTTATTCAGTATACTTTAAAATTTTGGTTTGTTAATGTTTAATAAATATTAAAATAAAATAGTTGTACTTATTTCCTTTACTTTTTATTTTCAAAAGGAAAAGGAAAGATTCTTGACAAAATAATAAAAAAATTATATTTAACAAATAATACGTATAGAAAATAAGGATTTCCAAAAAAAAAAAAAACCAAAACTCATAAATTTTTTGCATCTCTCCAAGCTTTTTTTAAAACATCGATACCCGTGACATCTTCCACAGAAAATCCCTTTCGACACATTTGATTTTCCACTTTAATAACACCGATTTTACTTTTAGGATTAAAATGGCGACTAAAGTCTAAAGCGAACCAAATATTTGAACATGGCATCCCCCACTATTGTTCAAATATATACATATATATATATATGATATTAACTAAAATGGTAACAAGAAAGTTTCTTAAATCCATCAGTCTTTTTAAATACTTACACTCTTTAACGAAAAAAATCCAAGGTTTAACTCTTCGGCTGTATCAACTGAAACGATTTTTATTAATGGAATAACAAACGAAGTAGCAAATGGAAAATAATAATTTTTAATGGTTAAATTTTTTGTTGTGATTATGATAAATTTGTCAGAATAAAGAATGGGTTCTGTCATTTTGGTTTTTTTTTTTTTAATAAAAAAAATTTAAAAATTATAAGTTTGAAAATTTTACCTTGAAATAAAAAATAATGTGGTTTATTTATTCGTTATTGGGATCATGCGATGTTTCACCAGCATAATATCGATATACCGTATCGATATATTCTTTTATGCAAATTAGATTACATTATATTCAATGTCATGACTTTTTTTTACCGTAATACAGTAATAGATATCATTAGAGGATTTCGATGTTTTAATTCATCAAAGATTCAGGATAAGTTCATTAAGAGAAAAGAAAAAAACTCAATTTTTATTTTAAAAAAGTCTTTTTTTTTATTTAAAAAACGAAAAATGGCATGTATATTATTTCTCGAAATTCTAAATTTCATATATTTAAATTAGTCCCTTAATTTTTT
>CAJVPM010002085.1:0-10559 GCA_910592325.1 Scutellospora calospora | reverse complement strand
TTTTCATAGTATCTAGCACTGTATTCATTACTTCCCCGTTCCTGGTTTCGCGCAACTGCGTTGCGCAGCTACTTATTATTATTTAAGTTAATCCGGGTAAGTAGTTTTCGGGAATTGAGCGACAACTCATTCATGATAGTAGATCTTAAATGAATGCATTTTTAAATCAATTTAAAACTTAATAATTACATATGATCTTTAAATCATAATAAGCTAAAATTGTACATCTTTAAGGCCGTTCAAAGTTTGATTAGTTGGTTAACGTCGATATTTTGGGCTCGGGGAGAGGGGGGATTCACATTATGCCGTAAAATATTTGATTAATCTCATTGGCCAATCTATACCACGTGATTGGTGAAGATTATATAGTGCTGTGATTGGCTTGTTTATTTTGAGGGGGTCCGTTGACGGAGGGGGGTGCGTTAACCAGAGATACAGTATTCGTATAATATTTGTATTAATAACCTGATCTTAAATTACGTAGATATATCAATTTATTGAATCAGCCGAAAAATCATTCGGTCAAGTTTTATCAGGTGTTCCAGAAATTATATGTTTTTACTATGAAATTAATATCAATCTGTGATACTCTATAAAAAATCTTGATTAGTGATCATCATTATATGACTTGCAAAATATTTGTAATTAGACTGATATTGTATATCCTAATATAATATAGCCTTTAGCTACATTATATGTATAGTGAATAATCAATTATCATACACAACATAACAAATAACAAGTACAGTACATGTTAATTATTATAATGATTAATCATAGATTAGCTCTAATTTAATTGATTTTTATGATATTAAAAACTGTTATATTGACAAAGCTTATATTTGAACAAATCCAAATCAAGTAAATACAAAATTAAATAGTTTAATAAAAAAAGAAAAATTACTCTACTTATAAAATAGAAAATTAAATTTTTACTATCATATACAAATTGATAATCTAGTGAAAGTTTAATAAAACAAGTAAAAATAAGGTTGATATATAACAAATAAAAAAGGTTATAATAATAAATAATATTAAATCTAGTTTTTTTTTTTTTTGTTATACTAAAAAGATATTTTAAGCATAAATCAACTATTTATAGTTAACAGTTTTTAATTTTAAAATTAGATTTTGAATTTACTAAGATTACAAATATCAATATCTTTAGTGATCACTATACAAAAATATTTTTGATCAAATCTTTAATAATTAGTGATTATCATTTATCAACTTAATAAAAACTTCTACAAAAAATATAAAATGCAAAAAAATTTATAAAAATTTATATTAGTCTACTAGTATTTATACTAAAAATTAAGCTTTTATTATAATATCTGTAAATTAATACAGTTTCAGATTTAATTTTTATTTATTATACTGTATATATGAAGGTTATATAATACTACTAGTTATATGAAGAATAGGTAAATATAATACTCATATATATGAATACAGATATATATATATATAAGGTATAAAAAATAATATACAAAAAATAGACAATATGTAATGAATAGAATTATGCAAACTAATCAAATTCTGAGAATTATATACAAATATATTAACTTGTCTATAAACAATATTTGATACACTATATATTTGTACTGCTAAAATAATAATCTAACTAGATTATCATATATCTATTTAATATGATATTTAAATATAGAAACTCTAAAAATATTATTGCATATAGTTTTTAATATAGTAAAAAGTAGTTAAAATTATAAGAATAGATCTTTTAATTAAATACAAAAAAGAGTATACTCTCTTCTAACTATTTTTATATAGAACTGAAAGTTTTTTAAATTGACAAAATAACTTCTACTAAGAACTTTACTAACTTTAAAAACAACAACAGAACAGAGCCCTTCCTTCTAGTTTCTAAAAAAAAAAAAAATTCTGCTACAAAAGTACTTAAAAACAAGAGAGTCAAACTTGTTACAAGTTCTTTTACAGAAAAACAACCAAAAAATTTCAAAACAAACTCAATATCTATAACTAAAAAAAATAGCAACAAAAAGCAATTAAGCTACATCGACTAGTTTTTTACAACTTAGCTTTTCTAACAACTCAGTTTCTAGCTAGAATAAGTAAGTCTCACAAGAAAAAACAAACAAAAACTTTAAAAAAAACAAAAATAATAACTTTATTACATCTAACTCTAAGATATATAATCAAAATTAAAACAATAATAACACTTCTTTAACAACAACTACACATATATCAGTATATAATTCTACTTCAACTAGTTCTAAAACAGCTTTAGTAAACAACAACAATATGTTAAATAGGTCTTAGTCATGTTTATTTGCAAAAGTTAAGAGAGGTTAATTTATCTTCTCTTTATATTTACCAAGGAATAACATTAAGTCAAAAAACAATAATACTCTAATTCTAGATATATATAACTTAAATAGATCTTTAAATAAAATTATGATTTCTTTATACAAATCTGTTGAACATGATATTATAGCAACTAAACTATATATAAACAAAGGTATATATACATATATTGAACTTATATTCATTAGTTTAGACAAACTCAAATACTATGCTACTAAGAAAGTAGAGATTTTTAATAAAACTTATTATAGATATATTTTTACTGATACAAGAAAATCTTTTCTTTTAGTTAAAATTAGAAGTGTTCCTTTAGAAAATAAAGACTTTATCTCTGAAGAAATAAAAGAAGTTTTTGAAGATATTAGCCAAATTGTCTCTATTAAACTATTATTAATTGAGAGTATTTTATATCTAACTAATCAGTGAATAATTACTTTTGAAACTACTAAGGATTCTAATCTTGAAGAAAGAATTCCTTAATTTTATATTCCTTTTGATAACAAAATTGCCACTAAATAGTGTTCTGCTTCCAAACTGTTACTTTTGTAACAAAAAAGGATATATCAAAAAAGATTATGACTAATTTAAAAAAGCTACTTTGCTTTACCAACAACATAAAGAATTTTTTTCTAACAAAAGAAAATTAAAAAGTCTTCATTCTGAAACTAAAACAGAAAAAACTAATGATTAAAATAGTATTAAAAAAATCATATATTTTGAAAAAACTGAAGTATCTCAAATAAAAAATATCTTTACTCCTACCTTAGTTCTAGTTGAAAATAATGCTACTGAAAAAACTCTTTTAACTAAAACTATATTTATCTCTTTAGAAAATAAAATACATAATTCATTAGACAAAGAAAATGCTATCTCTGACAATATGCTAGTAGTTCCTCTAGCAAAAATAAATAAACTTTTGTCTTTAAATAATCCTATTATCCTCATCTCAAATGAGAATAATCTATATCCTCATTTAGAACTAGTTGATGATAGATTTACAATAGTTTCAAAAAAAAGAAAAGATAAAAAAGATAATGCAAATTAAAAAACTAATTTAGCTAGATTACATTTTATAGAAAAACTCATAAGAAGGTTTACAATTCACAGATTTAACTTAGTACTAACTTTCTTTAATTATAACTAGACAATTTAAATTTAGAATTGCAACTCTTAATTTTAAGAGACTAAACAATTAACAAAAACAATGAAATACTCTAACTCTTCTAAAATCCTACAAACTAGATTGAATTATACTACAAGAAGCAAATTTAAATAATAATAATACTTTAAACTTTCTCAAAAATTAATAAATTTTTAATTCTATTTGAACAAACAAAACTGCTATTCTAGTAAGCAATAAGAATATATCTTTTAAAGATATAGAATTAGATCTTGATAATAGAGTTATCACTACAAACTTCAAGTTTAAAGATTTAATATTCCAAATATCTAATATTAATGCTTCCTCAAACTTAAGTGATAGAAAACTTTTTTTTGACAGGTAGATTCTTTTACTTAAAGAAAATTCAATCAATATAATTACTAGAGACTTCAATACTAATCTATTTTCAGAAAAATATAGAACTAGTGAAGCAGCTTCTTATTATGATATAACAAGATCACAATTGCAAGATCTTACTAAAAACTTCTCTGACTTTGCTAAGTTAAGACCTTTTAATACCTTCTTTCAAAAAACCTAAAGAAACTGTACTATGAATATACATCTCAACTATATCTTTATTGATGAAAATAATACTCATCTTGTCTCTTAAATTAAAACAAAATTTAGTAACTCTAATCATCTTTTAGTAGAATATACTTTCTCTTTTAGATCTAGAAGCAAATAATTAACTTTTTGGAAATTTGACAAAAACTGTTTTAAAAATAAATATCTAAAAAAAAAATACTTGATAAGTTCTCAGAGTTTAATAAAACAAAGATTGAAATTTTTGTAAAGTTTGACTATAATCTATAATTAGAGCTTTTAGGAAACCAAAAGCTATCAAAAACAAAATTGTGAAGCTAAATAAAAATATTACTCATCTAAAATAAAGACTTGCTTACAACTTAGAAAACTCTTTTCTCAATACTTAAGTTAATAAACTTATTTTAGATCTTTAAAAAAAACTTACAAACTTTGCTAAAAAATAGCAAATTAGATCTAAAACAAAATGGATAGAACAAGAAGAGAAATCAACAAAATACTTTTTCTCTAGATATAAGATTAGAAAAACATACTCTACTTTAAAAGATATTAAGGATCTAGAAACTTCTACATAATCTAAAGAGAATACTCTAAAGTATATCAAAAACAAATATGCTAAAATTTATAAAAAAGAAGATATCAACTTAGATATAGCTAAAAAGATTATTAAAACTTACTTCAAATTACTTCAATATATAACTAATCTCTTACTAAAGAAATTTCTCAAAACAAAATTAGTAATATAATCAGAAAGCTTCCTAACAACAAAGCTCTAAGCACTAACAGCCTTATCTATGAGTTTTACAAACTTATAGAATAAGCTATAACTCTAATTCTCTTTAAAGTTTTTAACCAAGCTCGTACTTTAGAAACTATGCTTATCTCATAGTACAAAAGTTTAATCTTACTAATCCCAAAAAAAGAACTTGATCTTGAAAATATTAACAATTGAAAACCTATTTCTTTAGTAAATAGTAATGCTAAAATCTTTATAAAGATTATAGAAAATTGTCTTAATCAGATCTGTGAAAAACTTATACCTTATTATTAATAAGGTTTTATTAAAAACAGATCTATTACAGATACTGCTCTTAATATAATTAATACATGAGAAATTAACTAGACTCTCTAAACAGAATTGGCTACTCTTTGTAGATTAACAAAAAGCTTTCAATCAAGTTAGGCATAGTTTTTTAGAACTTACTTTTAAAAATATGAACTTTAATAATAGTTTTATTAGCCTAGTTCATAATCTATTCTCTAATTAGAAAGTATATATTATTAAAGCAAAAAATATTTCCAAGCTATTCAGAGTTGAAAGAGGAGTTAAACAAAGAGATCCACTTTATTTTTTCTTTATATTTTTACCTTAAAACCTCTAATAAGAAGTTTAGAAAATTAGCTTTATAGAATTAAACTAAAGAATCAATCTTTTAAAGTTTTTGCATATGCTAATAATCTCACTATAAGAATTAAATTTCTTACAAATTAGAATTTAGTATTATCTTCTTTGAGTTTATATAAAGTAGCTTCTAATGCAAAAATTAATAAAACAAAAATAAAACTAGTCTCTCTTACTTTTATAGTTTAAAAAGTAGAACTTCTTAATGAGAATTAATTTATTAAGTCTAGTAAAGATAATTCTATTATAATTTTTGGCTATAAAATTCTTACAAATAAATAGCCTAAAAAGAATTTTTAGACTACGATAATTAATAGTCTTAAGAATTCTCTTGATAAGCTATCAAATAGAAATCTATCATTTAAAGAGAAAATCCTAGTTGCCAAGATTCTTATTTTTTCTAAAGTCTGGTATTCAGCCTACTTACTACCTTTAAAAAGAAAACAAACTATAGAAATTAACTGAGTTATTTCTCTTTGAGTCAAAGGCACCTCATATATGCTCTCTAAATATACTACTTTTCAGCAGTCTGAGGAGCTAGTAAACCTCAAAGCTCTTATTATAAAAGATATACTAGATGCTTATCTTATTTTAGTTTAGATAAAACTTCCTACTTTAAACTTTAAATAAGCTCTTTTCAAAAAAGACAAAATTGCTTCTATTCTTAGAAACAAAAAAAATATCTTATCTATAGCTACTTTTAGCTCTATTAATTTATGTACTAAGACTTGATTTTTAGAATAGAAACCTTACCTTGTAGCTTAGATAAGAGTCTAAGAAAAAGTCTCTTTCTCTTCCAACTAGCCTTGGAATAGTGATAAAATCTTGATTAATAAGATTAAAGAAAATGAACTCTTAGTTAAAAAAATCTTAGAAATCTTGAAAAAGACTATCTCTCAACTGATCTCTCTTTATACTTCTCCTCAAGTTATACAACCTTTCTAATTATCAATTAAGTTTATGTAATAAAAAAAAAGATATTTTCTAGTATCTCTTTTATAAAGCTCTTCTTTTAAGCTACTAGCTCAGACATATAGATCTATTAAAAGCAAAAAACTGTACTTGGTGTTCTGATAAGCTTTAAACTCTCAAACACTTTGCTATCAACTGCTTTAGAAGTATAATTGTCTGAAAAAAGGTTTATAAATTTCTTAACTTTAATAAGGAAAAAAATCCTTCTATCTTACTTGAACATATTTTTCAAACTTTGAATTTTTATAATTTTCAAGCTACTACTACTATTATCTAGTTATATATTAATATAATTTATGAGATTTAGTGCAAATATACCTCTTTAAAATAGAGAAGCTCAGATATACCAATAGAATTACTTAGTTCTTTAATTAAAGATTATATTTTAAGAAAAATCTAAACCTTAAAATTTTATATTTCTAATAATAAGTTTAAAGCTAATAGAGCTTTATATAAATATTTAAAATATATATAGTTTTAATTTATTTATAATTTCTTAATAAAAGAGTGCTAACTGTGCTTCTAACTACTATAGCAGTAGAGAAAAAAAATATATATAAAAGATACTCTACTTAACTTGCTTGTAAACTATATACTATATACTTTGTATTCTATTTCTAATATTTTTAAATAATAGCAATAATTTAAATTAGATACTATATACTATTTTGTTAAATATTTTTATAACATTATTTGTATTATTACAAAACTGTAACTTAAAATTATAATATTTATTAAAAGTAAGATGTGCACTCACAAATTTAAACTAAAATATTATATAATTATAAGTAATATAAATAATTTATAGATTACTTTAAATCGATAGATATTTATTAGTTTAAAGTAACTTGTAGATTTTTATATTATCTGTTTAATATACAGTTCATATCTCTAAATTTTTTTTATTTTAAGCAGTATTAGCAAATAAACAAATTTTGTCTTTATATAAAAAAATTTTTTTTTATTAATAATTTAATTTGTTCAATAATATAATCTTTGTTAAAAATTTAAAATTTTCTTGTTAAAATTAATAATAGTCTATTATAAAGAACTTAATTTGTATATTATTTATACCAAATTTAACCAAAATATTTTTTCACAAAAATCAATTTTTTCTAACTTTTTATTAATTAAACTGAGTAAGTGCTCTTAAGTAAACTTACTCAACATTAGATTTTATATTTAAATAGTCTGGTTTCATGATTTTAAACCTCTTTATTAATATTTTACTCCTATAAATAAAAAACAAAATATCTGCTTTAAATACTCGATATTTACTCAAAAACTGCCTTCTAAACATATCTTGGGCTCTTAAGCAAAGTTGCTAGCCTAGTCCTCCTAGTAATAACAAACTATATTTCATCAAAATAACTTGAAAATTAAGCTCTCTAGTATCTAAAATGGAAAAAAAAAATTCAAAAAACACTATAAAAATATTCTTTCTTGCTCTAAAAATCTCTAATTTTGATAATTAATAAATTTTCAAATTTGTAATTGTCAAACCTTGTGTTGACCTACATTAGCTGACCAAATTAAGCTAATTTTAATTAAATACAAATTAAAAAATTACAAATCAGATCATCACAACTTCTCAAATTAGTTCTATACAAATTCTATTTTTAAATTAATTAAACTTAATCTATTTTTAACAAAATCTAAATTAAATACATTATACTAGTAACACATATTAATTATTATATCACACCTGTGATAAATATCTACTTATCACACCCTACAATTATCACCTTGTGACAATTTTAATTATTATATCCCCTTAATTGTTATATCTTATATTTTTCATAACTATAATCAAATTACCTAACTATTTTTTCTTATTTATTACATCCTTAAAAAAATCTAATATTCTCTATTTAAGTTAAAATACTTTCCTATAAACAATGCTAACTCTTTCAAATACTGAATCTGATTTCTATAATATTAACTACTTCTACAGCAAATACAAGGATTGCTATAGTGTTAGTATGTTTGAGCTAAAAGAAGAATCTCTACATATTCTTCCTGCAGAGATCTAACCAGCAACTTGTGAAGCTAATACAAAAAAACAACATTACTTTAAAGTACCAACTCAACCTCAAATTGCAACTTGCCTCTGCAACAAATATTACACTAGTTTTACTTCATACTACTACAAAATTTCTTATGCAGCTTCTACTTCCTAAACTCCTATAAATATTTCTTCTAATATCTCAGCTAAACATTTTAATGGAATAACTGATAAACTACTATCTTCATCTATTCCAAAAAAATAAGATTTTCTTAATTTCAAAATTCTTTTTCTACTCTTTCAAACTGATTCTATACTATCTGAAATTACTTTACACTCCTAACACTATCATACTTGCATTTTATTCAAAAACAAAAACATCTTTATGTTTATCTTCAAGACTTGAAACATGCTTCAAACTATACAAAGGCAGCTTTATTCAAAGACAAACTAATTCACAGAGCTTGCACACAATATTTATAATTAATTAAACTTAAATCTAAAAACCAAACTCAACTATTCACTCAAAACCAATATGCTACTTTCTACTTACTTAAACTATCTCTCTTAACAAAAGAATCAAAAAAAGATCTTCTTAAATATTTCTTAATCATACTTTCTAAACAACCTAAAAATTAACAACAAAACAAACCTAAACTATATACTTCAAATCCTAAAACTTCTAAACAACCTAAACCTGAACTAACCTTCAACTGGCTAGCTAACTACCTAATAACAGATAAAATGAAAACTAACACAAAACTTCAAATAAAACTCTTTTTTGAACTCTTCAACTTAATCAAATCAAATTTAACTAACTTTTCTTCTGAAAAAATATTATTCAAATATCTCATCTACTCAATAGCAAGCTAACAACTAAAATTTCTAACAGACCTAATTTATAAAGCAAACTCACATACTAACTCAATTACAACTATTCATTTTAATCTTCTAGAAACTACTCTTAAAAATCTTATTCTCAAATTCACTACTATCCTATTCACCAAACTAAACTATGAAGAGATTTTTGCTTCACCTATCACTATTCCTCTATATAAAATAGAAAACTGGCTTCAAATTTGTCTTAATATAATAAGATTTTATCTCTACTTAATAAACAAATATCAACTAATAAATTATACCAAATTCAATGAAGACTTTAAACTCAGACCTAAGAGATTTAAAATTGATTCAAAAATTGAAGCTTTCAACTAAGAAGCATAATATTTTACAATATCTTCAGACTTACAATTTAATATACAACTTTTTTTTAACTTTCCTAAAACTCTCTTCTTAGTAAACTTCAACATATCCTCTCTAAAAAACTCTCTTAATCACTTAATAGAATAGTTTGAAAAAATCATTTTAGCTTATGCGAGACAATTTACAACAACAATTAATAAACAAAAAACTTTTTCCTATCTAAAATATCAAATTTGTCAACTTTTTATTCTTCAACTAACTAAACTTCTACTAGAAAAATATAAATTTAGAAAACCTGCTTTATTGAAGGACTATCAAAATGAAGCCTCTCGCTATACAAACTACTATGTTCTAACTTGTACAAATGAATCATGCAAATACTTAACTGAAGACTCTAACCAAAACAACACAACTTTAAAACCTAAAAAATACTACAATTCTATTAAACTATTTAAAGATATAATCAAACATTCAAAATCAGTCTTCCTTTTTGCAGACTACAAAATATGGAAAACTTCTAATATTGATACTTCAATTTTTGAAATAGATAAAAAACATAAAGTATCACTCAAAAACAAAATTCCTCTACAAATACTTAATAAACTTGCTAATCAAGCAAAGAAATTTATTTGTGAAGCAAACAAAGTCAAAACTAATACTCAATACTGAAATTACTACTTTTATCTCTATTTAACTGAATACTACAATTATATAGCCCAAAATTACAAAATCTCAAATCTCTCAAAAGACAAAGCTATTGAATTCATTACCTAACAACTAATTGATATATATTACCTTGCTCATATTGTTACAAGCAGTTCTTTATTAATCTGCAAATTTTTTAGGTAGCAGAAGGTTTTTCACGGTTATTATTCAAGGCACCAGTTTATTTATCAGTAAACAAACAAAACCAAAATCAATAAAATCAA
>CAJVPM010002084.1:0-10562 GCA_910592325.1 Scutellospora calospora | reverse complement strand
TTTTTATAAAGAAAAATTCGTCAAAGCTTGAGAAAGTTCAATTTTTAACGTGCTGTTGAACAATGTATTATATAAAAATTGAAGGTATTACAATTCTTTTAGATATAGAAGTAATAGATTTTACTTCCTATAATCTTTTACTTGGAAATGACTAATCTCAAAAAGTTAATACTACTTATAACTAGAAAAACAAAGTCTATATTCTTAAGTGAAATAACAAGAAAGTTTATGTATCTACTACCTATAAACAAAACCAACTTTTTTCTAAACAACTAAAAGTAACTGAAGCTTATAAACTTGATTAGTTTGAAAAAGAATTTCTAACTCCCAAAGAAGCTTATATAAGTGAACACTAAAAAACAGAATCAGAAAATGAACAATCCTAAATTATATAAGGACACCAATATAAATTTAGAACTCTACTTGCAAGCTCTTCTAGAATTTGTAATAGTTATTAACAAACAGGATATCTATTTGCAAATTGCCTTAATAATTAATATAATAGATATTATTAATATAAACATATTGTTGCATACTGTTCACAATATTCTTCTAAAAGAAATCTTTGCAAAACTTGTGATAAACTAGAACATTACTATATAGATTATCCCTATAACAAATAGCATAAATATAATGAATTTGGATATATTAGTGCTTGCTACTCTCTTGCTTCTCTAAAAATAGATAATTAAAGATATAGATATAGATGCTCTCTAGCAGAAGTAGAAGACTAACGTATGGTATACTATAGTAACAAAAGAATTAATCACTATTGCTAATGCAAAACTCTACAAAAACTAGAAGATATTCATCTTCTCGATAATTTATTAGTCTGTATAATTTGTTAAACTGACTTTTACTAACAACTATCTAGTGATGACCCTTATAACATAGAATAATTTACTAATGATAATAGATAAGAACTCTTTACTAAATATATTCTCTGCAAAAATGAACATATCAGAACTATAATATATAAACTAGATACAATTTGAGAAGATTCTTGGTTTTATAGTCTAAAACATCTCTATGCATATAAAGCTACTCAAGATGTTGAATGGAACTCTAACTATAACCTATGGATTAGAGTTCACCATTATACAGAATTAACCAGAAATACAAAACACTCTTATGACCTTAATCAGAATAGAATCTTTTGCTTTGCTAAGATTCAATTAAGTCAAAGTACTTAAGAATTAGTAGATACTTTAGAACTTCAAATTACTAACAGATATAACTGAGAATACAGTAATAAAGAAATTAATTTATTAGTATGTGCTTCTCATATACAACTTACAAAAACAGAAGAATAAGAACTTTAAAGAATTCTTGCTAAATCTTTTGATACAAGCTATCTAGACTTTACTCAACAAGTTGCTATAGAAAACCTTTATAGAAATTTTTGTGAACAAGTCACTCTTTATAAAGAATATATATATTCTTATCAAAAGATTGAACTTAAGAATGACTATTGCTCTCAGTGCTATAACGAAATATATACTTCTTCATCTTCTTCTGAACTAGAAATTGAATTTGAAATTCTACTTCCTCAACCTAAAGCACTCCTCATAATTCAAGCCAAACCAGAACTAGATCTTAATAATCTTGTTAAATTAGTGCAAAAACAAATTGAATAACAAGCCTAAGTTATTAACCTTCTATAAGCTTAAACCAAAACTTTCGAATATCAAGTCTAAACTATTAAAACTTTATAAAACAAAGTTAATAATTTTGAAAAATTTCATAGACAAATAGAATACTTCTATAATAAACAATTTGAACAAGTAGATAGTGAACAGACTACTATTTCTAATAGTTCTCAAAACTTTTAAATTATCCCAAGTATGATATAAAACTACTTGGTAAATTATAAAGATTTCTCACAGAACAAGAAGCTCTCAAAATAGCTCTTAGAAATAATTTACAATGAAAAGAAATATATACTATAACCTAAGAAATTAAACTGAAGATTAGAACTTTAACTTAGAAACAAGAAATAATATTTAGATAATTATTAAAAAAATTTGCAAACCTCTTTGCAAAAGATATTATTCAGTTAGAAAAAACTAACTTAGTAACTCACAAGATCTATACAGAAGATATATCTCCTATAAGTTCTTAACTCTATATGGTACCTCTTACTGAACAAATATTTTTTTTTTTTGTTATTAAGACTACTTCCTTGGCCAATTAGATTTTATTAGTTTGTTATTATAGAACTATTACATAAATAGTTTCCTAAGGTTTTATAGTTATATGATGAGTATACAACAAGTCATATATACAACTTTAATTATTATTTAATTTAAGTAGTCTGCTATATAGATGATTGACTATCTGTTGGTTCTACACTATGCTGCTATACTTGTAACCTATCTGTGAGTTACTTATTTAAATACTCTGATCATTAACTCTTCTTTCTATCTCAAACTAATATCACCACTATGGTCAACTACTTAAGCTAGCTAGCTCACCTGTTGATCCATTTACCACATAGCTTAGGTCCTCTCAAGATATATATATCTAATGTATTATGAGCTACAAAGCTCTAATTAATCTCAAAAATAAATCTACTAGAGTAGTCTATACTTATTTTACAGATTTACCTAGCTTAAACTCTTGTAGATATTTATACAATTCCAGTTTCTACTATAGCTTTCCACTAGTTTTCTGTGTCTATTTTTTCAGATATTTCATGAGACAGATTCTTTCAATTCAAGTCAGATTAGTATTACCGATTCTCTCTATAGAATAGATTTATATGTATCCAACTTGATCTGCATCTTTTAATGATAGTTTTCTTTCTGAATAAAGTATTAGCTAGTATAACTGTCAAAAGCAATACTACTTCACTAACTTGAAATTTCTACTATGTAGGTCTTTTGCTTGTAGATCCTATTAAGATTTATTCGTATAATGTTATACTCTTCAAACATTATGTTACACTTCCAATATTTAGATAATATTAGTACAATATGATTTATAGGGTTACAACTTCAGAAACGAACAGGGTTTACCATAAGTTGAGTACAAAGATTTGAGTAATTATTCAAATTTGTCAACAGTAGGATTTGAACTCCAGACCTCTTGCATAGTAGTTTGGCAACCTAACTACTACACTAAGATTACCAGACCTTACTAAACAAATATTTATTAATAAAGAAGTTCAACAGATGCTAGATAATAATCTTATAACTAATTCAACAAATTCTTAGACTTCCTCTGTTGTACTTGTTGCAAAGAAAAATAGAAAGAAAAGATTTTGTGTTGACTATAGAAAACTAACACAATCATTAAAAAGGATTCTTATCTTCTTCTATGAATAGATAAAATGTTAAACTCACTCACTGAAGCTACTTATTTCTTAACTCTTGACCTTATGAGTAGATATTGACAAGTAATAATAAACTCTGCAGACAAAGAGAAAAAAGCTTTTATAACAAGATATGGTATTTATAAATTCAATATAATACTATTTGAAATTTGTAATACTCTTGCAACCTTTTAACATCTCATAAATCAGATCTATAAGGATATAGCTTATAAATATGTAGTTGTTTACTTAGATAATACTAATATCTTCTTTCAAAGTTTTAGTAATTATATTAAACATCTACAAAAAGTTTTTACAAGAATTAGAAAAGCTAAATTAAAGCTTAATATAGAGAAATATAATTTTTGGTTGACAAAATTACTTTTCTTAGAACATATTATTAAAGCTAAAAGAATCTCTTCAGACCTAGAAAAGATTATTGCTATATAAAATATTCAGCCTCCTAAAAATATTATACAGATTTGATCAATCTTAGGACTCACAAGATACTATTAAAGATTTATTAAAAGTTTTTCAACAATAGCTTGACCTCTGAATCAATTCTTATATAAGAATACTCCTTATAAATAGGATGATAATTGTCAGAAAGTATTTGAAGAATTAAAGCATAGATTAGTAACAGTTTCTATATTAATCTATTCTAATTATAAAGAAGAATTTATTCTTACTACTGATACCTTCTACAATAGATAGAGAGCTACTTTTAGCCAAATCTCAGATAATAGAAAAGAACATCCAGTTGCCTATATAAGCAAAAGTTTAAAGAAAGAAGAAGTTAACTATAGTACCATTTTACTTGAATATGTCACTATAGTATGAGTCATTGACTATTTTTACAAATACTTAGAAACTTATCATTTTACTCTAATTACTAACTATTCAGCTCTACAATAGTTAAAATCCTCTTTATCTAAAAGAAGATTAGGATGATAGATAATGAAACTTCAACCTTATAACTTTACTATAATATATAAATCTAGATGAAAACATTCTAATATTAATAGTTTTTCAAGATTATCAAACCAGATACACTCTACTTCTATTTATAAAACCTGAATTTAGACTAATACCAAAATTTAGTTAAATATTTAAAAACAGATAAACTTCTTTTTGACTTAATGGACTTTGAAAAATAAACACTTCTTAAACAATCTAGATATTATAAACTTGAAAATAAGTTACTATACAAAAAGAATAGAAAAGATTCAGACAAACTTATCTAAGTAATAAAATAGACTGAAG
Source organism: Scutellospora calospora (assembly GCA_910592325.1). NCBI lineage: Eukaryota > Fungi > Glomeromycota > Glomeromycetes > Diversisporales > Gigasporaceae > Scutellospora > Scutellospora calospora. Next base: position 5,986 of record CAJVPM010002084.1, on the reverse strand, counting down.
TAAATTAGTTTTCTATACAATGTATAGATACTCTACAGGTAGATATTTAGGAACAGATGCAATGTATTATAAAATATCTGAAAGATATTATTAGGATCTGATATATAAAGATATACAAAATTATGTTCGATCATGTGAAACATATCTGAAAAAAGAAAAAAGAAAAAAAAAAGAATCTCTCTATTCTATTCAAGTTGGATATGCCTTTGAACATATAGAAATTGACTTAGTAGGACCTCTCCTAATAACAAAACAAAACAACTGCTATATTATAGTTGCTACTAACTATTTAACTAGATGGCCAGAAGCAAAAGCAATACCAGATGCAAGTGCTGAAACCTTAGCAAAATTTATATTTGAAGAAATAATTTGTAGACATAGAGTATCTAAAATAATATTCTCTAATAATAGAAAAAATTTTATAAGCAAAATAATAAGAATATTATATGAAAAGTTCTTAATTAAACATATATTCTCTTCTCTCTATTATTCTCAAACTAATGGAATAGTTGAGCAATTAAATAGAACACTTTGCAGTTCTCTTGCAAAAGTAAAAGAAAAAAACAAAAATTAGAATATATATATACCAGCTATAGTATTTGTATATAGGACCAAAAGATATACAACTACTAGATATACTTCTTTTTAACTAGTATATAGCTGATAAGCTATACTTCTAATTGAAACAGTTATACTAATTGAACTAAAAAAAACAGATGAAGAAATAAATTTAGAAGATAGTATTCTACATATAGTATTTGAATTAATAAATGAATTATCTTATAAATATAATGAAGCTTGAAAAAATATAGAAAAATCTCAACAGAAACAGAAAGTTAGATTCAACTCAAAGATTCATACTAATAAATTTGAAATTAGTAACAAAGTATAGATCTAAAGGAAAGACCTTAAAAACTTTTACTTTGCGAAATTCGAAGAAAAATGAATAGGACTTTTTATTATTTAATCAAAATTAAATAATAGAGCTTACAAACTTAAAACCAAAAAAGAAAAAACATTATTGAAATATTATAATAGTGACAGACTTGCAAAATATTATGAAAAACAGAACTAGCAACCTATAATAGTAATAGAAAATTAAAGGATTTTTGAAGAAAATTCTTGAAATACTGCAAAACCTATTTTAGAATCAGATTTATTTCATATAATATTGAAAATTTTCTTTTATATCATATCAAAACTTATAAAGAGACACCTTCTTCTTTTATTTCTCTTAAATTTAGAAAAACCTTAAAATTCTCCTCTCTTTAAAAATTATTTCTTTTGACAAAATTCTTAAAATAGACTCTACAATTACTTAACAAATGCAATCTGAAACCTTGAATACATTAAATAATTTTTTTAACTAATAGAATGAAGATTCGATCTCTTTAACCTCTTCTTTATTAATTACAGAAATTCAATTCTCTCTAATTAATAGAAAAATATTGAAAACTTTATCTTCAGATGAAAATATTTAGAATAACAACTTAGAAATACTACTCTTAATAGAACTATACTCCTTGAAACAACTCCTCACTGAAATCAATTTTAACTTATTCTACTTCAATGAAGAAACTACTTTTTCTATAGAAAATATTACTTCTTCAAACAGTTGCAATTTAGAAACAGGACAAGAAAGCTCTTCTCTTGCAACTCTAATCTCTCCTCAAGAAGATATTTGAATAAAAATTCAAAATAATTTTACAACAAATTATGATGAATTTCTGATTAAAATCAGCTCTTTCTCTTCATCTCTCTTTGAGAACTAACTCAATAAAATAATTTCAAAACTTCAAAATAGAACTTGAACAAAGAATTAAGAAAACAGAATCAGAACTCTTGAAGCATGCTATTATTTGAAAATATTAAGAAAGATCTATAGTAATAATTTCTTGAAGCTTAAAGAAATTAACTAGACTCTCCAAAACAAAATAAGCTAACAAAAAGCTAATATAATTCTAATAAGAGCTGAACGAATCTCTAAACTCCTCACTCTCTGTAGAAAAGAAAAGTTATAATCTACTAAGTATATTACTTTAAGCAGTTTATATTACTTAATAAATAACAACTTTATAGCTCTCTTTGAAATATTAAAGAACTTATAGAGTTTGTTTTTAAATAGGATGGAAATGTTATCAAATAAGTTTTAATACTTTTATCTTTATTATATTTATTAATTAGTTATTCTTTATTTGTATTTTATAAATTATCTTATAAGTTAGTGATATCTTTAGCTAATATTATTAGAATCAAAATAGTCTTGTAATTATAACAAGCTATAATTTGTAGGAATTAGATTAATAGTTATAGAGTTATTAGCATTTAGAAATCTCTATTAACGTTTAATTACGTTTAACTACACTTGAAGATGTTTGATGATGTTTAACTAAATTTGAAGATATTTGATGACATTTGATGATATTTGAAGATGTTTAACTATATTTGAAGATATTTAACTATGTTTAAGGATGTTTAGAAAAAAGATATAAAAATCCTGCCTTTTCTTCTTTCTGTTAAAATTAGATTTGTCCTCTATAATCTCTTTAATATTAGAATTCTCTTAATACAGACACTAATAGATAGTCTTGTATTATTGATATTATATCATAAATAAAGAATACTTTTTGCTTTAATATAATCTTTCAAATGAATTATCTTTGCAAAGTAATATTCTGCTTTGATACTGTTGAGAGTTTCTCTTCTATATCTTATATTACTTGTGATATACTAAGAAAGCTATATCATTTGTAATACTATTTAAGTCTATATCTTTTTTATATCTTAAGACTAGATACTAACTTTTCTTTACTTAGTTTTAACTAGGTAGAAAGGAATCTAAAATCTTGATATATAGCTAAGAGTTATCTTTGTTAACTGAATTTTAAAAATCTGTATATATAGATTAAGGTTTTTACAAAAAAATAATTCTTGTAACAGATCAAACTTAAGCATTCTTGAGGTAGCTAAGTTAGTTTAGAATAGTTTAAAGAGAACAAATTAGTATAGTTATATATTAGATTGTTTTGTAACTTTTTTTTTAGCCTTTTCTTAATAAAATGATGAGCAAGATCACTCAAAATATAAATAATAATAATAATAATAATCAACATATATATAGTAATTAGATTACAATTTGATACATATATACAAAAATATATAAGTAATCAGATTACAATCAGATACAAATTTATAAATAATCAGATTACAATCAGATACATAGACGATTCAAAAGCAATTAATTATCAGAATTAAAATTTCTGATTAGAAAATTATTTTTATTCTCAATAATCATGCTATATCACATAAATAATTGGTTCAAATTTTATTTAACCTAATCACTCACGTTAAATAATCACGAATGAAGATTTTCGCCATATGTGTTGGAAATCTAATGTAATATTTAAACATTATGTTCTCGTTCTCATTTGAGACCATAATTTTTTAAATTTTAAAATAAACAATATAAAAAATTCGTGTAACAGCGTTTTTCAATAGAAATAAGCAACCAATAAAAATGAACTTCCCTCATGCTATTCGCGCCTTAATATCAATGGCCCATAAACACACTGAAGATTTTCCAAAGATTTTAGACGATTTAATATCAGAATTGGATATAATTGAAAAAAGTGGTATCGAGATCTTTAGTAAAATGTTTGTTTTCATATAATTTTAAAAAGTCAAGATGATATTTTTTATGACTTCAACTAATAAACATAATTAAAACAATAGAGAAAATTCATTCTCATATCCATGCCAAATTTCTTCAATAGCAGGTAATTAACAATTATCATTTTACAAGTTCTTGCGTCTATTATATGTTTTATCTTCTTATAATTAAACCAAACATCAAATAACAGCCGAACTGAGTACTCTCCTCACAGCAATTCAACATTTCGAAAGTCGTGCAAGATCTAATGGAGTAACGAGTCTTTGTACAACTTCTGATCAGGCTGGTACAACTTCTACAACAAATACACCTATGACCAAACAAAAGTTAACTAATATGATTGATGAAGTAAAGTTAGCAGCGGAAGAATTGTCTAAGGAATCAAAACGTATTGCTGATAATGCTAGAGCTGAATTATCAGGTTAATTTTTATAAAGAAAAATTCGTCAAAGCTTGAGAAAGTTCAATTTTTAACGTGCTGTTGAACAATGTATTATATAAAATTTGAACGCATTAAATAGTTTATATTAAAAAACGACTATTTGTAAACATTCAAAAAAAAAAAAAAAAATTAAATAAATTAGTTTGGAATTGTACTATGAAATAAAAGTAGCTTCGCTGAACATTTGCCCTTTGTGAACAACCTCTTCATTTTCACCAACTTTAATATAAGCTGTAGCTTCGTTAAACCATTGATATACATATGGTTTTGCGACGAATGCTTATAAAATAAAGAAATAAACGTTAATTCCCATAATGTGTAATCATGAAATAAAATTTCTTCTCTTTATCTCACCTTGTACAAGTTTTTTCAAAAAATAAGGGATCTCATTTAACACATCAATCTTTTCCATCAGAATTTTTGGCTGAATTTCTATTCTTGCTGTAAAGTTTTCTTCATTATCTAAAGTCCTTCCTTCCCATGTATAATGAATTTTATCAGGGATATTATAACCGGTATCTTTATCTAATGTTGTATGTAAGAAGTGTGCTTTATTGTTCACCGATACACCTATCAATTTATTGTGTAAAATTAATCCTCCTTGATTAACCTTTATACTTCCATAATGAGGTGTAGTTTCAAATTCACACATAGCTAAAGAAGCGATATCAGAATGAAAACTAACAAAATTCCAACGAGAGGCGATTAAGTGTGGTCTCATTCCCTGAATCGCGTGAACAAATAACCCAACTCCTGAAATATCGAAAGCTTTGCCATCGACAACAATGTTGCCTTTGACATTGCCTTTTGGCCAAAATTTATGTTCAACAAACCCTGTTGACTTGTCTTGACCGAAATAAGTCTTGCCTCCACCAATTTTAAATCCACGATCCACTCGTTCGAATTCGAAAGAGACAATTAGCTCTCGTCCGTGTGTAAGAGTAACTGTATATTTATTACATTCAGGATTGAGAGTGATGGACATATTATCTGCTTGAGCTGAACGTCGATCTGGTGATAATTTAAAATTGGACATATTGACTGATTTAAAAGTATTAATTCCCGCCCCAAAGAAACGTGCGGTAAATTGAATTGTTGGCCATAAGCTATAAGCAACCGGTTTATTTATTTCGAATTATTGATGATTTAAACAATGTAATCAGCGATTCATATATTCACGTACCCAATGTTAGAGTGAATCATTTGGACAAATGAAAAATGACCTTCATTGGTTACCAAATAAAACGTCTGAGTTTCGGTGGAAGCTCCAGACGCTAAAGTCCATTCGAGATCTTCGGGAGAAACATCTGAATAAAGACTATCTTTTGCCAACTCACTAGCAATATGAAGGTTTTTCGACATTCCAATGACTAGAATTATATAACTTGAGTATTAATTAATTAATTAATTAATTAAAATATTAATTTTAATGAATTTTAAAAAGATATTATACCAAATTCAAAAACAAAAAACAGGTAATTACGATAATGGCTTCTTAACAAATAACTACGTAGAGACCAACTATATGGTAAGTAACATGAAATCATACAATTAATGTTTGTCTAACCAATCAAATTTAATATAATGTGGATCATGAAAATTACCGTTACCCGTTACCAGTTTCTACAAAAAATTTGCATTTACTATAATAATACAGTAATATAACGTATACAGGTTAGAATCTGGCATAGAAGACGCCTTTATAATTAAAATAGTAGTGCTTTTTTAACTTATCGTTATAGCATACCAATACCACTTATTTTTAACAGAGCGTAGGATTGATTTTACGATCACGTGTAAGGCTGCAGACATTAGAACATCAACTAACAAAAGGCAGTGACGTATTGACGTCACTACCAGAATTTTATATGACG
>CAJVPM010002083.1:0-10563 GCA_910592325.1 Scutellospora calospora | reverse complement strand
TATGTTATCACATAGCTTTTTGTTAAGCTTTCCTTAATAAAGTGAAGGGCAAGATCGCCTAAGTTAAAAAAAAAAAAGAAAAACAGGCAAAATCAAAGCTAGAAAAAGTTCTTATAAGAAGAAAAAAGAAAGATATAAGTATTACAGATTAATAAAAAGTCATATGTAAAAAGAATAACAAAGTATAACAAGATCTCAATAATGTAAATAAGATTAAAGATATGAGTTAGATTCTATGGCTTAGTTAGTTAAGTCCTCAACTCTCCATAGACAAGGTCAATAGTTCAAATCTGGTTAGAGGCATTTACTTCTGTAATTCTTATAAAAACTATTAATCGAATGCAAAACTCTGTGGTAAAACCTATATAAAGTATAAAATTCTAGAAAAAGAATTCCCAGAAGGAGATCGATATTATAAAGCAAGTTGGTATTATGTATAACAGTTAGTATCAAAAAGGTTCTATTATATAAGTGTTATGCAAATAAGTCCTTGAAAGGTTAGGTAGCATCAACATCTCCAGCAGTTAAGAACTTGTTTAGGAAGGTAATATGAAGGTAATATGAGCTAGAGTAATGAGCAAAGCAGTAAATATAATAGAAATCTGTAGAAAAGGATTGTCCTAACTAAATGTAGAACACTTCTGGTACATGTAAAAACTAGAATTAGAAGGTTCTAGTTCTGTAGAGAGTTGGCTACTATCTAGGATAGATATAAAAACCTGAATTGGTAGGAAGTACCAGACTAGTAATATAATTACATATCTAAGTATAAGGACATATTAACATTAAATACTAGCTAATGCAGACACAAGTTGGAAGTAGTACTATATATTACAAACCTAGTTAGAAGTAACCTTAGTTGCAAAATATAATCTGTATTTTATCAACATATAGGAGTATCTGATATTAAAAGTTATACAGCATATAAACACAGTTGTATATCATAAAACACTAGCATCTCTATGATCTGCAGAAGATGTAACAAGTTGCAGGCCTAGGCTTTAGTCATGAACGTACTAACTAGAAGATATAGAGTTAGGCAATGAAACTAGCTAGACACCAAACAGAGAGTTATCCATAAGAATTGACAATGCCTTATGTAGCTCATAGTACTTGTCTAGTAGTATCTCTGTATAAGTATGAGTAATGCAAGGAATATAGTGATAGTAAACTAATAATAATAGTCGTAGCATAAACTCTAATTAAAAATACTATAGTAGAATAGTATAAATTAGGTCAAAAATACCTCATGAATAAATTAGTTCGAAGGTTTATATAGATTTGAATATATTATAATCATTATTTGTAACAAATTATAATAAATTTAATAAAGTATATGGCCAAAGAGATTACTTGTAAAAAAAAAAAAAAAAAAAAAAAAAAATAAGATTAAAGATAAGAATTAGATAATAGTTTAGGATTTACTAAACTAAGCAAAGAGAATATAAGTCTTCAAGATAGTATATTTTATAGGAAGAGTTAGAGTTGAATATATAGAGATGATTAAAAGTGTATATGATAAAACAAGAGTAGAGGTCAAGTTTAAAGCAGGTACTTTTAATAAAATGATAAAGAATAAGACTTGGTGTTTGCTATTTGTGAACTATATATTAGTAAGAATAATAGCAAGTACTAATAACTATAAATTACTTTATACAAGAAACAGATTTAGCAAAAAGCTATTAGACCTACTAGAGAATATAAATGAAGTACTACCTTGAAGACAAATCAAAAAATCTAAAGCTAAAGCATTACATATCTTCTAAAACTCTAATAATAACAATATAAGAAGTGTAACAGTATATTTTAAAAATCAAGAAGATATAATAAATATCTCTAAATTTTCAATATACTATTACAACAACAAGTTAAAATAAGCAAATATAAAAGATCAAGAATTTGAACTGTTTAAAAGCCAAAGAGTAAAGGATAGTAGAGAAAATGAGATATATTCAAAAAGAAGTGAAAAGAGTCTAGAAAAAAAAAGAGAAGTTGAACCAGAACTTGAAGGTAAATGCTTAAAATTTATATAAGAGAAGTATAGAAAAACATATATAGTATCAAGTAATAGTAAGGAAGAGAGGTATAAAATAGAAAAGAAGAATAGTTTTTAATAGAAAAATAGAAGTAATGAAAAAGAAAAAACAAACAAGTAAAAATATTATAGAAATAATAACAGATCTCTTGAATATATAACTCAACTAGTCTAGCTTATACAAGAATTAGGAGAAGAAATAAGCAAATAAGAGTATAATGCTTCAAATCACTTCTAAAAGTTGTCAAAATCTAATTACAAATAGATCAAGAAGAAAACTTTGAGTATACAATGAAAGCATATAATAGTATAAACTAAGAAGATAATAAAGAGATAGATGAACAAGAAAGAGATATAAGAAAAGATGTAAATACAATAAAAAAAGGCAAATAGAAAGAGAAAATCAAAATAGGAATGTATAATATAAATAGACTTAAGGGAGATTGCTTAAAATTAGAGTAATTAGTTGAGTACTATAAAGAAAAATAATTTAACTTAATAGAAATTATTAAAACTAATATATATGAAAAAAAAGGAGAATAGTTTAATATAGAGAATAGAGTATATAGAAGCTTCTAGTTTGATATTAAAAGAAACAAAAATAAAGGTTCAGAAGTTGAACTACTAGTAGATCAAAATTGATGTTATTACATAAAAGCTTGTAAAAAGTTCAATTCATATTTACTTAAAACAAAGTTCTATTTCAGAAATATTATGTTACAGATTTGAGTAGCATATATACTACTTAAAAATGAAGAAATTGTCAAAAAAGTTTATAAGATAATTCTAGAAGAGCTAATTAAAAATAAGAAAAATACTCTTTATATAATAATAAGTGATTTCAATACAGCATTTAATAGAGAATTAGATACAAATAGTAAAGGAAAAAGAATATTAAATGCTAATTTAAAAGTTATAAAGTAGTTTAAAAAAACAAATTACATAGAAATCTTCTATTTTTGCAATTTTAATAAATTAAGTTCTTTTAGTCAAATAGTAAAATTACAACAAGAATTGACTATATATAGTGTTATCAAGACTTAAAACTATTTATTACAAGAAGTGATATAGAGAGTACAAAAACTATAACAGATAGTGATCATAGTATAGTCTGACTACAAATAAACAGTTCAGATCTATTTAAAAAAACAGAGTAAGAACTAGAAAAGAATAAAATAAAACAAGAAGAATTTACTATTACTACAAAGTTACAAAGGAAGATTAGGAGGCATATAGTCAGAAAATAGAATGAATATTTCAAAACTCAAAAAAAAATAAAGAAAGTAAAATTTTAATATAATAGCATAGAAAAAGAAAGTATTGATAAAAGTTGTGATATAATAGTAAAAGTAATGACAACAGTAGCAACAAATATATTCTATTAACAAAAATACAAAGTGCCAAATTAGAAAAAAGATACTAAAGTTATTAATATATAGCAGAGCAAAGATACTCAGAAATTGTTTAGAAGAAAGATGAATAGCTTAGAAGAAAATATAGAAAAGATCAACAAAATACTATATAATATATAAATTAGACATTTAAATAGTGAATATAATATACAAATTTTTGAACTACTAGATAAGTAAGAAAAAGAATAATATTTAAAGATTAAGAAATAGTAGAATATAATGAAAGAAATTACAAACCACATCGCATAGCCATGTGCCTGTCCCACAGCTTGACATTGGCAAAGGATATAAATAGAAGAATTAGGATTTTATTATCGATAAGAAAAACATCTTGATAGTATACATACCCGAAATCAAGTACTTTAAAATTTCCTGACTTTAATTTATCTTTGATGGGGGACAAGAAGTTCCCATTACATATGGTTCTTAGAATATGATGTTGTGTTTGCATGCGATCAATTTGTGTATCATTTATTGGAATCATATAGGGGTTGTCAAAATCGTATTCTTTTTTTAAGCTGCCTGAGCCATTATATGTATTCGCTACTGAAATAGAATTTCTTTTTCGTTTCGGTTTGGAGTGACGGGGACCCATTTTTTAAATTCTATATTAGTTAAGGGATTATTATAATAAAATTAAAACGAATGTGAATTTTTTTTTGATTTTTATTATTATTATTTTTTTTATTATTTTTTTCTAGAAAAAAAAAAAAAAAAAAAATTATATAAGGAATATGTGACAAAAATGGGAAAGTCGAAGGCGATTTTTTTTTTTTTTTTTTTTTTTTTGTGATGGAAGTCAAAATTGTGTGGATTATTTATATGCAAAAAATTTATAAAGTTTTTTTTCTTTGTTTTTTTAACCGTAAGATAATGAACAAGTTACATGCAAGTCCCTTATTGAACGAATCTTGCATGAAACCTGCAGGGATATGCATAATTTAAAGTATAACTTCAATTTGAACACATATTGTTCATGATTTTCATCAAATGCTAATCAGAGTTTCTTCGTTTACAATTAGTTATCAAATTTGATGCATTGCGGATTCATCGTGAGGATGCGTAATTACATCAAAGTATAATAATATATATTTCAGTTTCATATAAAGAAAGAAAACACTGCGGTTTGTAGTTTATTTTTAAAAAAATTTAATCCGAGAATTCATTTCATTGTTGTTAAATGTAGTCAAAATGCAATATTTTATTATAATATAAACAAAGACCAAGTCGTAAAATTTATAAATAATGATTTGATTATTCACTAATCTGAATTTATGCTTTTTTGTTAAATTTTAATAATTAAAAACGTGTTTACCACAATAAACATAAATAAGCTGGTTCGATTTTTTGTTTAATACCGGTACCAATTGGTGAGTTGTCAAATGATATTAAAGATATTTGGAAGATAGAGTAACATTCTTTATAAAGGCAATTTTTCATGATTGTTAATGTTCCTTATTTGATCAATTTATTTTTCGTTACATTTTTAGTAGAAAGACCTATGATATCAAATTTTTTCTTTGAATATTAAAAAAAAAAAAAAAAAAAATACTTGAAGGTTTATGACAATGATTAATCGACATTGTATTAATATTGGATGGTATCAGACACAATCTTTTAATACATGCTATGAACAATAAGGATTGTGTGCATAATAATGATTTCATAATTTCCTATGTTGGGCGACAAAAGATATCGGTATACAATATTTGGTCTCACATTTCACTTGATAAATGGTTGGTTTAAATAAATTTTGAGGTGGGGTGTGTACATAAAGATTCATATATGCATCTATGCTGAGAGATTGTTCAGTTATTTTTATTTCCTTTGTTCAGCATCAACAATTTTAAAAGATGTATGACCAAATATTATGTACAGTACATTTGCGGATCCTAAATTCGATGCGTAATCGATGTATCTGTACCTTTAAGAATCTTTTTCTTTTAATGGTTCTCTTTATTGGCGGCTTCATGTTACCGACATTATTACGTATTTGCTTCTGCTCCGATTAATAAACCGATCACTTATCTGCTATAAACGAGTTTTGACGACCTGAATATTTTATATAAGAGTCCTGCAAGCCCAATACGCTATTGCATTTACATATGCACTATCGTAATCAAAGGTGGGGTGTCTGAATCACGTTTACTTGTATGGAATAATTAATTACATAACGATAACCTTTATCAGTTATCTATTATGGAAAAAAATTAAATTACGTACGTACGAACGGACGTACGAACGTGCGTATGTACATAAGTAACTATAAAAGCATATCTATCATGTTAATTAGTATTTACTTATATATTTTTTTAAATGCAGTAGATTCTAAAAATTGAATTTTATTTAAATTTAAATAAGGTTGATAATTTTGTGTATCTTGTAATTTGAAAAAAAATTAAATATTGTGATAAACTTATAATATAATATACTATATTTGTAGATTCAAATTCTTTTTACGCATAATTAATTTGTAATTGCTACTTGTTGTTTTGAAAAACAAGTTTTTTTAAAATATGAACTAGAAGTATACCAAAACTTTTTTAATAAAATATTTTAATAATTTTAAATAAAGATTATTTAACAAAAAATTATTAAAAAAATTTTATTAATTTAATCAAGTTTTTGTTAAGTTATTTTTGTTAAATAAAATTTTACAGTTTAGTATAAAAGATTATAAAAAAAAAAAATATAAAGATATTTAAATATTCTTATATATTAAAATATATAAAATTTATAAATTTTAGAAGAAAAAATTTTTAAATTTAAATTTTAAAGTTTTATTATTCAAAATATTTTTAATAAATTTAAAAAAAATTTTTAATAAAGTTAATAAAACAGATATTTTAACTATTTTTTAATTAGTAAATATATTATTAAAATTAATATTTAAAATTTTTATTTAATATTAAAAAATATTTTTAAAAGTTGCAATTAAATTTGTTTACAATACAATTTAAAGGTAGGGTAAATATAGATTAATTTTTATATGATCTGCATGGTATTTTGCCTTTTTGGCAAAAAATAAACATATGTTTATTATAAAAATTCTTTGATTTTTAATTAATATCTATAAAATTTTTATAATATATACTTTAAAATAGTATATATCTTTATATAAAATTTTAAAGTCTATTAATTATAAAAAATTTATACTTGTATATATATAAAATTTTTTAAGTAATCTCAAATTTTTCTAGATCATACAAAATAACCTATTCTGATTGGTTGATTTCAATAATTTTATATGATAAATTTTATAGTAAAAAATTAAAACAAATATTTAAATTCTTATATCTCAATAAGTTTTAACTCAATTTTAATAATTTTATTATGTTAGAATTAAAAAAATCTAGTATAACTTTACTTAGAATACTAAAAAAAATTTAATTATAAAATTTTTTATAATTTAAATTACAAAAAAAAAATATTATACAGTTTATATAAAAATTGATCTACATTCACTTTACCCTTAAAAAATATATAGTTTTGTATTATTAATATTGTATTATAAATAAAAAATTTCTATTTTTGTTTTATATTTATAATAAATCATTTTAGTAAAATAATATTTTACTTAAATACTACTAGAAATTTTTTTGTTATATTTTTTTTTCAGCAATCATACTAATACTTTATTTAATCAAATTTTTGTTTACAACTAAAAAAAACTCTATCTAGTATATTCTACTATTTAGTAATTATTTTTAAATATTAACTTATTTAGTTACTATTTTAGTACTTAAGTATGATCTGCTATAGTAACTTTTAACTTCTTTACCTTTGGTCTCATTATACAAGTATCTAAAAATACTTCAAAAGAAGAATATTATAACCTATTACAATTTTCTTTTTGTTATATTTTATATTACTTGTATTATATTAAAAATATATTAAAAAACTTAAAAAATATCTTAGAAAGCTTAAAGATATTTTAAAAAGATTAACAAACTTTTTTTTTTCAGCTTAAACTTTTTTATTTTTTTTTTCTTATAGTGATTTATAGAAATTATTCTTTTAATTTAAATAATTATTAAAACTTTAAAAATATTTTATTTATAACTACTTTTTTTTTTTAACAATCATACTAATTCTTTATTTAATCAATAATTTTAATCTACAACTAAAATATTTCTATCTAGTTTATATTACTATCTAATAACTACTACTAAATATTAACTTATTCAGTTACTACTTTAGTATCTAAGTATGATTTGCTATAGTAACTTTTAATCTCTTTACCTTTGGATCTATTAATATGAATAATCAAAAGAACCTTAATATAAAGATATTATAGCTTATTATGTTTGCTAACTATGTCTATAAATTTTTTGTATCTTTTAAAATTTTCTCCAACAAACTATTTTTTGCTAATTTAAAATCTAAACTAAATATTCTACTATTCTTATCTACTCATTTCTCCTCTAGTAGTATTTGGTTTGATTTCATTATTTTTTTTTCTTTTTTTCTTTCTTTTACTTTCTTTTTTTTGCTAGTTTTCTTGTTTTTTGATAATCTTTCTTCTAGTTATTCATATCTGTATATCTTTTGATTCAGATATCTGCATATATATATTCTATCTAGAGATTCCAAAATATATACTAAAACCTTATAGTAGATTTTTCAATGCAAATCATTTCTTTTATTTTTTTAGCAATACTTTTGTTTAAGATTCTCTTATAACTATTCGATATTTAATACTTGTATTTCTTCTTTAGATGTCTTTATCATGATCTGCTTTAGCTTGCAGAAGTCTCAACTTTCTTGTCGATTTGTATTTTTTTTCAAACTTCCTTACTTATCTTTATTAATATTTCTTGTGCTTTTTTATAACAAATAATATGCTTATTTAATTTAGTCTCAAAAAAATATTTTTTGTATATATTGTCTTTATATACATAAGATTTTCTACTGTTTAATACTCTAACTATAGGAAGTAGGCTTTTATATATTTGGCTTTAAATATATGGAGGTAATTTGCTTTTATACTCTCTCTTTGTTACTTATAGCAACTTTTTAACAAGCTTTTGAATACTTTCTAGTTCTGACTTCTAAGCTGATACTGATACTAATCATTATTTCTTTTTCTTAACTAAGTCTATTCAGCTTTATATATTATTTGAACTAATTTCTTGACAAAAGCTCTTAGTAGTATATCTAATTTGTAATCAGATGTTCTATAGAATAAATAGGCAAACTCTACTAAACTCTGCTGAATATATTAAAAATTAATGATTACTGATCATTAGCAAAGCTTATTTCTTATATTGCTCATCTATTCTATAGAATATCCTTGTAATCTTCCTACTTAGAAGTAAACTTGATATTTTTGATACTAATATTATTGATTTTAAATAGTATATTTTTGTTTGTACCTTCTTTTGCTAATTGATCTGCTATATTGTTATATAAATCTTCTGAGTAAGCTTTAACCTTGATTAGTTCTAATTATATTTTCTTGTTTCTATAAGTTTTAATTATTGTTCATAAGAAGCTATTGTTTTTGATCTTTAGCTAACATCAAGTACCTTTATTTTTAAAGCTTTCTGTTATTACTAATATTGTACATATACTATCTGTACGAATTTCTACTCTATATTTATTTAATACTATTAATATTGCTACTAAACATATTGCTAGCTCTGCTCGAATAGATAAAAACCTGTTTCTAATTTTACTTTTATGACTACATACTATTTTGTTTTGCTCATCTATCTGTACTATACTATATCCTATCCTTTACTATGTATCCTTTCTTTGTAATGATCTATTAGTATAAACTACTATCTTTTTCCTCTCTATATTCTTTCTAAGACTATCTTTTAGCTTTGCTCTTATTGTTTCTTCATTAATTACCTGATTTATTAATTTAGCATCTAGTTGTCTTCTATTAATATTCTTTCAAAACCTATAAGCTCCTTTATTTTACTATGTTTTGTTACTCTCTTCTTTTTTTTGCTCATTCTAAGTAACTTTTCTTTGTTTGCTATTATATATTAATCACTTTACTTCTTTTTAATTAAGTTTAAAATATCTTATACTTCTTTTAATATTACTTATCTTCTAATATCTTCTTTTTTTATTATTTTAAACTTTTTTATATTCTTCTGTTTGTTAAGTTCTGTTTTCTTTATCTTTCTTCTATACTTCTATTTTTGCAGTTTTTCTACCTTTACTTATAACACATCCTACTTCAGTTTTTTCTACTATACTTGTCTTAAACAAAATCTACTTTCTCTTTCTCTTATCTTTAGATACTTTTTCTTTTTCTTATATGATTTAAAGGCCTTCTTTTGCTTTAAACTTCTCTTTAATTCTTTTTGTATACATGTTTTCAATTATTTTTTTTTCAAGTATTGCAAACTACTTTGCTTTTTTTCCTATACAATTTTTCCTTAACACTTTGAATTGTCTTCATATTATTATATATTCTTTTCTGTAGTCAAGTAGCTAGTTTAGATATCAAATATTTAGTCTGCTCACTTTGACTATACTTTTTCTTCTCTTTATTTTTCTAAAGATATTTTCAACTAGCAGATTTTTTCTTTTATTTGACTCTATAATATTTTAGCTCTTTGTATCTATACTATTAGAGACTATGAATTTTAATTTCTTAGCAAAATATAATACTTTAGCACTTAGATTTTTAATACTAGAGCCTTTCTATTTGTTGTTTTGTGCTAATAGAATATACTTTACTGAGTTTGTATCTAATTGATATTGTTTAATTCATATATTAGTTGTATTATCTAAAAGCCTATTTGAGTTTATATGTATAAATAATTCAGATATATGATACTTTATATGCTTTTGCTATAAACTTTTAACTCTAAAAATTTCTCTATGTAAGATTGTTGCATTTGTACATGTAATTAGTAATTTGTTTTTTTGCTTTGATAGTCTAAGAATTAGTTAGTATATTGCATTATATTTCTTCTGTTTAATTAATATACACTAGTTGAAAAGGTAAAATTCAACCTCTAATCGGAGGTTGAATTTCAAATTTTTGGTCAAATTCAGGTCGAATTGGCCAAAAAATTCAACCTATAATCAACCTATAATCGACCTAAAAACTACCAATCAGCTTAAAATCAGCATCTGATTTTAGGTTGAATA
>CAJVPM010002082.1:0-10564 GCA_910592325.1 Scutellospora calospora | reverse complement strand
AAAATAGTTTACTATATAATAAATGTAAAATTTGTAGTTTTTCTATATAAAACTTTTTTTTTTACTAAGATAATCTACTTTTGTCTTTTAAGTAAACTTGTTCAGAATAAAATTTTACATTACATTAGTAAAAAAAATTTCCAAGCAAAAATTTTGTGACAAAACGTGTGACTGATATTGCAATAAATATGAGTTTCTGTTTGAAGTATATTGATAGATATTTTGAATAGTTGAGAGAATAAAAGGTTTTATAAATAATTTAAAACAGAGTCTAAAGTTTCATTTGCTGAGTGGTGGTAGATTGTTGGAGAGTAGAAACAAGTTGTAGCAAGGAATAACTTCAGCATGAGATGATATATTGGTTGCTAAAGAGTAGAGTATTTCTTCTGTAGTGTCACTCACTATAAACTCAGTTTTCACAGTTGTGCAAGAGTTCAAAGCCTGTTCTATATGTTGGTTCTGGCTATTATAATATTGGTCTTCCATATAACTGGACTTGTCTGCCTGTCTACTTACTATATTCTTTTCTAGAAATGGTCTACAATAAGTAGAGGACATCATTATTCTAGAAATGGCAGTTGTATCAATGTTATCTACAGAAGAGTTTATTGAAAAGAGTTGTATGAAGTTGTTGTGTTAATGTTTGAATTAAGTTTGTCAGCATAAGTTTGTTTGGTATTTTTCTTTTTTGTTAAGAATAAAGATAGTAAGTTGAATAGAATGTCATTATTAATGGTAGTAGTATTGAATTGGACATTAAATTTTTCAAAGATAATTTTTTCTGCTTGAGGATAGAAATTGTCTCTGTACTCTGCAAAAATTTGTATGATAGAAAGTTTTGGTTGTTGTAGTAAGTGGAAGTATGCTAGAACTCTAGCAAGATGATGTGTGTTTGTAGGTTTGGATATGATTTTTTGAATTACTTGGTGATTATTGAGAGTAGATATTCCTTCATTAATAGCTACTGATAAAAGGAAAGCTTTAAGATAGGTATAGAAGTAGTAAATGCATCTTTTAATATTAGTTGTAGTATTGTTTTCTTTAACAAATTCCTGTTTAGCTGAGTTTGCTAGTTTATGGAATAGATTTATTAGTATAGGAGTTTGGAATGAAGCTTTGTTTAGTTGATCTTTTTCAAATTATAGAGTATTAAGTTTAGAATATATCCATCTAACTCTGTTCTTAGAGGGATCAGAGGATGAAGTTACTAGGAATTTGATAAAGGATTGGTCAAAGAAGGAGGCTGAAATATTTTTAAAAGTATGTTCTGTATTAGTGAGCAGGATGTTGCAGTCTGTGCTAGTGCAAGTATGGATGCAAAAGAGAGCAGCTTTGGTACAGAGAACTGTACGTTCACAAAAAGATTTAATTGAAGTTATTTTAAAGTCTTTTGAAAGAAGTTTTTTGCAGGCTTTAGCTAGGTTAACTACAATTTTATGCTTGATGTGATTGTAGGTTTTGGTTTGGTCTATTTCTGGAAATTAATATTTATAAATTTTGAAAAATAGTTCGAACTATTTGTCAAGATCTTCTTTATATTTTTTGAGTAAAGGAATTCTGTAAATTCTTGTTTAGGAATGTTAAGAGAGATATTAATATTGAATTTGTTGTCATGTTGTATTTGAAAGAGAGATTAGTGGATTTTGTCTTCAGAAATAAAATAATATAATTGGAATCTTTTAGGTTTGATATTGAGGTCTTAATAGAATTTGTTAGTGTAAATAGTTTTGTAATCATTATTGAGAAAGAGATAAATTCTAGCAAGATTAATAGCGAATAAGTTGCAGTTTTGGATGGTATAAGGAGAGATTGTATTAAATAATGAGAGGATTTTTTGGTAGTTGAGTTTGGTAAAAAGAATTGTTGTAAATTTAGATAAGAGTGATTTGAAAGTTGAATGGATAATATTGAAGAAAATTGTAGTAGCTTTGTCGATTATTGGATTTGTATTAAAAATAAGGTTAGTGAGAAAGTTAGAGCATTAACTAGCTATTGATTTAATAAGATATTTAAAGTTGCTTTTTGAAGCAGGAGTATTTTTAGATGCTGGTTTAAGAATTTTTCTTGGTGTAAAATTGATAAGATTTGGTTTTAGGAAATTGAAAAGTTTAATCAAGACTTGTGTATTGAGTTGGGTATGTTGTTCTATTTCCTCAGTTATGAGGAAAGCTTTAAACCAATTGAGATCAGTTGAAGTATCTCTTTTGGATAGTAGTTTTTTAGTAAGTTTGGTAAGGACAGATTTGAACAAAAACTTTTTTTGGTCAGTAGATATTAGGCTAAATTTGATAAAATGAAAAGTGTTTTGCTATGTTAATGTTAGAGGTTTAGATTGGAGAAGTAGTTTAATTTTAATATTATTGATACATTCAGAATGAACTGGGAAGCCTTTAAGAATAGATTCAGATTGAAGAGAATGTTTTTCATTTTAAAGAAAGACACAAGGAATGTTTTTTTAGTGACAGACTAAGCATGTGTGAACATAGTGATAGTGAGCAGTAATTGGGATTTGTTAGTCAAAAGGGTTTAAATTTGTAGAAGATATTGCAATACTTTGAGTATTATAATTGAATAGAAAGAGAGGTAAAGAAGTTGTATTTTGCTTAATTGGTGATTTAGGGATTTGGTCTTGGATTTTTTGAACTTATTTTGGTGTAATATCTATAAGTGTAGAAGTATTGGAGTTTGGTGTAGGAGTATTAGGTCTGAAGATTTCCAAAGTATGATGTTTGGAAGTAAAATACGTATGGTATTTTTTGTAAAGACAGTTGATTAAAGAAGGTTGAATTGGTACATTGAAGTAGTAGAGTTGTTTAGTGAGTGCGTATTAGGAAGGATTGAAGGCAAAAGGTATTGGTTTGAGTTGAGCAAAATTTTGTTCACATGTGACTACACCATATCTGTTGCTATACTTGAATAGGAAGTAGTCTAAGTCAAAGGAGTCAGGTTCATGTTGAGTGAGAGTAGATATATTGTTAAGGTAGTATATTTGTTTTAGAATTGATGTAGAGAGGTTTTAGTAATTTTATAATGTTATATTTGAGATAAGAGCGAAGAGAGCTTTCCGAAAAGGTATAGTTTAGTTTGCGTAATGTAAAACTAGTTGTGTAACCTACAAGGTGGCTAGTATAGCTTGTAGCTGATGTGGCTAGTATAGTACAAAGCCTGATGTGCATCACTAAGCTAAAAATAGTAAGATTTTATTGTTATATTGTACTAAATTAGAATTAGTACAAATATGTAAGTAATTAATTTGTGTTTAATTAAAATGAATTTAAAAGGGAAGTTTTAATAATTAGTACTATTTTGGGATGAACCAATGAATTTTGGTTGATTTGTCACATGATTTAGGTTCGGGTTTGAGGGGAGAAACAGAAAAAAATTTTATTTTTTAGAATTTTTTAGAAAAAACCTTAAATGAGTTTTCCTTTAATAATTTAGTGAGTTTTTATCCGTTTTTTATAAAATATATATGTATATAAAGCTAAGAGTGAGCTGGACAAACTCTTTTAGTGACTAAGAGTTGTTGTCTTAGTGAAATTTAGAGATAATAATAAAATTGTTATATTAACTATTAAAGTAAATATCTTTGCGAGTTTGAGTTTGAAAGATATAAAATTAGATTCTACTAAAGCATAATCTTGTATAAAACAATTTTGCTTAGTGGCCTAAGAAGGGTTTACATAGTAAAATATTTAGTTATGAACAAATGTTTTTGGGAAGTTTTGGTACAAGTAATCTACAGGAAGAGTTAGTGATTTGCAACTTGAAATAATAATTAGATTTTCTAAAAATAGTAAATATATATTTAGAATAAAAAATAAACTTATTTCAGAAAATTATAAAGTTATTTTATTATATGAAAAAGATTATACTTATACTTTTATATTTGAATTATATATTGAATTAAATAACAAAGTTTTATATATTTTAGATCTTAACAAAACTAGATCTCTCTTATTATATAATTATCTAATAGTCAGATAAATAATATATATATAGACAACTATTTTGCAAATATATCTTTTTTTAATTATTTGCAAACAAAAAAATATAGTATTTGTAATATAGTATAAATAAACTTAACAATATTTTTTAAAGATTTAAAGATTGAAAAATTTATTTATTTAAATTAGAATATTTTAGCTGAAATTGTTGTAAATAATGTTTTAATAATTTTTTAGATAAATAATAATTTTATTTATATGTTTTCAACTATTTATGATATTAATTATAATGAGTAGAAAATTTTAAGCTTATAATAATATCTTCAAGAAACAAGTTCAAATATAACTAATGTTCAAAAATTTTTGGTAATGAAATAAATAAAATATTCTAATTTCAAAAGCTATTAATAATTTTAATTATTTTATAAATAGAATAGATATTATTGACTAATATCAATCTTATTATAATTAGTAGCTTACTACTTCATATATCTGAATATTATTACTATTTTAGTTAATAGATACTGCAATAGTAAATTTATTTATTATTTATTAAAAAAATAGTAAGTTAATTTAATTTATTTATAAATTATTTATAATTATAATACTTATTAATAAATAAAGTTTTTATCTTAAAGTTAACTTTATAGAATATAGTAATTACTATATTTTATAAAATTATTTTTAAGGCAAAGACTTCAAATTTTAATTTAATAGATAGAACTCTTGTTTATCAACAGTTTAAATTACAACTTGTATGAGATTTTATTAATAATATATTAAATAATAGACAAAAAGTAGTTAATAAATAATATTTAAATAAAAATTATCTCTATTATAAATAAATATTATAAACTTCTAGCTATTTATCTTTCTAGTATATATCACTATTCTAAATAAAAAAAAATCATATAATATATGTTTGGTATTAATAGAATACAAAACAAAATAATAAAATATAAATAAAATAAACTTGCTACAAAGCCAAATTTAATACAACAAATATAATATTGTACTTTGTTATAATATATTTCATTCTTCATGTTTTGAAAAATATCATACAAATATTGATAAGTAATAACAATATATATCCTAGTAATACAAATATATTGTATTGTATATATATAATTTTTTTTTTTTTTTTAGAAGAAGAAGGTCTTGTTTCAGTTTTTATTTAGATAATATTTTTATTACATTATAATTTTATAAGGATGTATATCTTAATCTACTTAAAACTAAAAACTAGAGCTAGTTTACTCTCAGTCTGAACTCTTTAACTAGAGAAGACTAAAGTCTCACCTAGTTCATTATATATGCAAGCATATCTGAAGATATATTAGTAGTAATGAACCTTTCTATTCAAATATTTAATTTGTATTAGATATATTATTGTTTAGATAGTGTAGGTATAGAGTCTTCTGTAATGCTATTTTAGTCTTGTTTAGTTTGTGTTCTCTTTTTATCTGAAGTTGAGTTATTAGGTTCATACCATTTTTTGTATCTGTGAATTCAGATCTTATTGTAAAGGACTTTTTGGATCTTATGAAAGAGTTTATGAGACTTTGTTATCTTAGATGCATTATTAATAGAGGTTAGCAGTTGTGATATGACTTTAGGGATAAAGCTGTGAATAGTTTGAATAGAATTGGCTTCTGAGTCTTTTGTATTGTAGAGTATATTTAAGAGTATAACCTTTTTGATCTCCTTAGTTAGCTGTAGTTATGAGTCTTTACCTAGTATTAAATCTAAACTTTTAGTTATTATTTGTTCTAGTATAATATTATTTTTTGAGCAGATAATCTAGTGCTAGTTGTTTTTAGGTTTTTCATTATATCTTTTATATAGTGTAGATGAGTATTTGTTTGAATTTCTTTTAACTAAGTTAGTTACAACTAGTAGTTCATCTAATAGTAGCTTAACTTTAAATACTTTTAGCATTAAGTACTTGGAGTATATACTTCTGCTTGTTAGCAAGCAGTTGTAATTTAGGTTCTTAGTTATTGCTTTCTAATCAATTTTTTCTCTGTATAGGTTCCATTAGAAGATTCTATTCTAGAAATGCTATTTTGCAAAATGGGTTGCATTATTGATATGTTATATAAAATATCTAGGCTGATATATAATAGTATTGTTATACTATTACAAGTAGTAGATATTATATCTAGCTTAATCAAAATTAAGAATTACTTCTAGTAGTATAGTAGGTTTATTATTATATTAGTTGCTTGATATTTCTACATTAATTTCAAGCTGCTTCTTATAATATAGTATATATATCAGAAACTATAGAGGCTACTCTTTTTGCTTTAGTACTTTGTTCCTTATATTGTGATTGCTATCAGCTAGTGTGTTAATTAGTTTTTGTATTTGTTGAGATAATGATATTAATGTTAGCTTATATTCAGTTGGTAGTATAAGTATAATTGTTACTACTGCTATAAGTATTGTATGAACTTTGCTTAGCTATATACTAGTTTTAACTAAGAAGTTGATATCTATATCTAATATAGTCCAATATACAACTAGATATTTCACCTTTATAGTAGTGTCTTCTACTATTTTTATGCTTAGAATTGTAATTATATGTTTACTATATCTAGTTTGTATATATATACTAACTAGTTTGTTCTGAATATTTGTTTTAAAGATAATATTAGATTCTTTTTTGTTTTTTTGTTAAAGTAAACTATATTTGTTTTTGTTCTGTTATTTGCTTGTTCATTTGCTTTTACTTCCTTCTTATTCTATATAAAAGAAGTAATTTTTTCTATATTAGAATATAGTTTCTTCATTTTGCTAACTTGTAGTTGTAAGCTAGAGTAGCTTTTATATATAGTTAGCAGGATTTCTGTATAGATTCTAAATAGATATTGTCTGTCATACAGCCTTTACAAGGTGTCAAAAGTTTTTGGTTTGGATATTGTTTCTAGTATTTTAATTTAGCTATATTGTTTTTGGTAATAGATATGACTTTATAGATTGATATTGTATTTTTGCTGATAGCAGGATCCAATTATTTTTAGCTATTAGTGTATAGTTAATAATATACAAATTAGGATATTGCAGGTTACTACTAGTAGTAGTAAGACTACTATTTGTTATTGCCTATATGAGTTGTTTATACTATTTAGACTCTTTCCCTCTTAGTATATTCTTAATTGTATGTGGTAAAAACATCTATAGGAGAGTTATCATATTGTTCTAATTCAGGACTTGTTTAACAAAGTAAAGTCTAATTTTATTTAGACATTTTTTAATAGCTGCAGAATTTGAAAGAGTTTTAATTATAGCATTTATACTATTTTCTGTCTTCTGTTATATAAGTAGCTAGTTGGATATTGTATTGGTAAATGAACAGTGTAGGCTATAGATTTGATGTATTCTTTTTGCAGTAGTTGTATTGTTTTTTGGTACTGCAAAATAACTGGATCATGAGTAAGTATAGATTTATTCATTGCTGCTACCACTTGTAGTTGTTGTATTCTGTTTCTGAAAATAGAGCTGAACTCATAATTAGAGTTGATTAAATTATGAATAAGTAAAATATTCTATTGTGTCTATATATCTTCTACTGTTCTAAAGCTATATATTCTATAGCAATATAGTATAGAGCTTGGAATAGAAGAAGCTAAGCCAGCCTTATACTTAGTAATATTTGTATATTTGTTAGTAATTCTACTAGTAGTTGAGGTATTAAGGAAAGTATTTAGAATTCTATATGCAAGTCTAGTGAAGATAATGGTATTAGTTATATAGATAGCTTGCTTTTCAGTAATCTTAGCTATTTTTAGCTTCTGTAATACATTATCTACTTTTTGTATGATTAAGTTATGAATTATATTTTGATTTTTTCCTAGTGTAAATTAGCATTCTAAGAATTTGAAGACTTTTTTTGTACTTATTGAATTTATTTGAGCCTTTTCAAATATAATTAAAGGGGACTGTAGCTTAGTATTAGTAACAAGTACTAACTTAGTTAGATTAATCTTGATGTTTGTGAGTTTGTAAATGATGATACTGTCTCCAAAATCTGTGAGAGTTTTTGTCTGTTATTAGCTAGCCATAAAGTATTATCTATGTAGGCCAATACCTGAGTTTGGGTTGTTTGATTTGGAGTTAGGGAGCTGTTTGTTTCTTCTATCATATAGCCTATATGCTGTTGTATTATTTTTAAGAGAAAGGGATCGTAATATATTCTTCAGAGTAGTGGAGTAATTGTTTTATCCTGGTTGATTCTGTCATGTACTTGATATGGTTTAGTATTACCAAAATTTGTAATGATTAAGTTTAAATGATGAGTGAATATATTAGTGATAAGGTTAACAAGAGATCATAGTACTTTGATTCTATGAAGTACTCTTTCTAATAAAGATATATGAACAGAGTCATAAGCTTTACTCATATCTTGTGCTAACATCCAGATCTCTTTATTCTGTACTTGTATATCTTCTATTAAGTAGGAAAGAATAGTTATTAGAGTAGTTGTTGAGTTGCCTAGTAATGCAAAAAAGTTAGAATTGTTTAAAATTGAATAAGAAGAACAGATATTGCTAAGTCTGTTTGTGATAATCTTAGTAAAGATTTTTCTTGTATACTCAATTAGTAATATTAGACATATATGGTTTAATTGATCTGTAAAGATTAGTTTTTTGGATATTAGATATATTAGATTATATTCTATACACTAGGTATATCTTCTAGTTTTAAGCAAGCATTAAATATCTTTAAAAGATAGTTTAAAGTTTGTTCATCTAGGTGTTTTAGTATTTCATTAGATATGAGTTGTAGCCTTATTGCTTTTATGTTAGGTGCTATTACTATATAGTCCTTTAGCTCTGCTAGTATTATGTTCTGAAGTATTGTATTATACCAAGTAGAAAGTATATTATTCTTTGGCTTATATTTATCTTGTCAGTTTGTCTATTCTTGGTCATTATTAGAGTTTGGATATGTTCAGTTTTCAAAGTAGTTCTTAATATATTCTTGAATTAAGTAAGAATCTGTAACTACTTCTTCAGGTATTACTATATTTTAGAACTGTATATGATCTATATGCCTGTATAGAATACTATCTATTATCTTTGTTATATTAACTTTAAAGTTATCATATCTGTTTTGAATATACTCTTGTATTTTATCTCATAGAGTAGAATTATTCTTAATTCACCTTGCTGTATATAGAGATTTTCTATATGTTTCAAAGTTCTGTATTATTAGTAAGAGGTTATTTGTGAAGTTTATAATATTAATTTGATTAATATCTATATCAGTTAACTTGTTAATTAGTAAGATATTTTTGTTTATCTTTATAATACATTGCTATGGAATAATATTTTTAATTGTTCTTAGGGTTTTGTTCAAAATAGTAAGAGCTTTATAGATCTTTAATATGATTGGAATATGTGTATTAAATGACTATAAGGTTTTAGATGCAAGAGATATATTTCTTAGTATTTTGTATAATTATATTACTAAATATTTGCGAGATCTTATTAAGATATGTGATTTCAGTAATTGTATTCTGTAGTTTATCATCTTTAGAGATTTCTTTTGAGATATTTTGTGTATAGTCTTGCCATTTTTCAGAATTTATCTTCTCATATTTGAATATCAGTTTTTTATTACCTCTTCTTTATATTTTGTTTTTGTTAAAAAGATTAATACACTATTCAATAGTTATAACTTTGTGATCACTTTCTGTTATTTCTTTTGTATCAATAATCTTTGGAGGTAAAAAGGTATTGAGAATATTTTGTAAGACAAATATATCATCAATTTGACTTGTGAGATATAATCTGTTTTATGTAGGTATAGAAACTTTGAAAGTTTTTAGTATACTCTGAAAGCCTGTTTTTTGTAATTTGTAAAGTAATTTAGAAGTACTATCTTTTCTTTCTAGATTTGAATTGAAGTCCCTGAAGATTATAAGTTGCAGATTGTGCTTATTTGTATACTCTATCTAATCAAGTATCTTTTGGTGAGTTGCATCTAGAAGTACTATATTATTAGATAGAAAGTAGATAGAGATAACCCTGAATTTGTTGTTATTAGTAAAAACAGGTCAATTGTGAGAGCTGTACTAGAATAAGATATAATATTATAGATATATGGTTAGAGAAAGTTTTTAATTACAATTGCAGTACTTATACTAGCTTTATACTTTTGTGCTTTGTCAATAATTGTATTAGATATAAAAACTTAGTAATATAGATTATTGAGAGTATGTTTGGTAAATTTTGATTATACTAGTTTTGTTTTAGTAATACTAATAATATCTATACTATTTGTATTACAGAATTCTATCTATTATTAGAATTTAATACTATTATTCATTCTTTGTATATTATGTATTCTAATAATTAGAGAAGTGGTATGTTGTTTAATTTCTAATGATAATAGTTTTGTAGTCATTGGTGTTATTAAAGATCACCTAAAAAAGCTCTAGAAGAGAAAGTAGTTTAAGTAAAAATTTAGAGATATTCTTAAAGTTAAAGTATTGATACAAGAGATCAAATGTTGATATGACTACTGTTTGTTCTATAATTAGTAATAGGATATTTGCTATATTTACTTCTTTTGTTTACAAGTGATTATGAATAGTCTCAATAGTTTCTGAA
>CAJVPM010002081.1:0-10567 GCA_910592325.1 Scutellospora calospora | reverse complement strand
CTATTTTAATATATATATTGTAAAAATTTTATAAATTTTTATTAAATTTTGAAAAATTTTTATTATATGCATATGTTTATTTTTTACCAAAAATAGGATTTACCATGCAGATCATAGTAAAAATGATCTACGTACACTCTACCCTTAATTAAGGTGAGGTTTTGCCTTTATCTTTATTAAAATTTGTGTAAGATTCTACAAGAGGTTTTTTAAAATTTACAAATTTGTTTACAAGAAATAAGACTCATACTATAAATAGTAAACTATCTATTTTATCTATAACTTAAACCTACTAGAGCAGTTAAAAACTTATCTAGATTTGAATATTTATGATAGCGTTAGATGGATAACTATATTTAACCTACAAAGTAGACTAAATATCAATTTTGTATCATGCTAGTTCAAGAGGAGGATATTGATTATTATTGTTATGTAGTTGGTTAGGTTGGCTACATAGATATAGCCTATTTTGAAGTTACTTGAACATAGTAAACATGAGTGAGTAGATTTTTGGAATCAATTCAGAATATTATTTAAAGATTCTATTCAGCTAATTTAGAGTAATAAGGCTTCCAAATTTGCTTATAGATATTATCTGAGAGTTTGAGAAGAAATTGAGTAATAAGTTTAGAAGCTATTTTGTATGTATCAGTATATATAGAGAATAGTTTAATAAGTGAGAATAGTATAAATCCTTGAAGAGTAGTTTCAATTGTTGAATTTTTTGAAAAGGTTGTTGGTGTTGAAGAGATGAATAGGTAGTTAATTGATTATGTAGTTCTTGAATTGTTTGAGTAGAAAGGTTAAGTGATGATTCTGTGAAGAAGTTTTGAATTGTTTGAAGTATTAGAGTGTATACAGATTAGTTATTAAAACAAAAAAGCCAATGTTGAGAGTTTTCTTGTTGTTGCAGAGAATGCAGTTATTATGCATAAAGATGTTTGGATAGAGTTGATAAAAATATGATAATATTGGGAGTTCATTTAACAAGTTTTTAATTCAAAAGGATTTTTAATAGCTAAGTTGAAGAGTAGTAAAGTTGGATGATTGTTTTTGGTTATTATTAATAAAAAGCCATGTAGTATTCTAGTTAATATATTGAAAGATATGTGAGATATTTTGCATACACCTTTGGGAAGACCACAAAGCTATAATATGTGAATTGCAAATATTTTTAATTAATTTCTGTACAGGTTGTTCAACAGGAAAGTTTTCAAACTGTAATGTATAGTGAGGATTATAAAGATTAGTATAATTAAATTGTAGGAAAGGTGATGATAAGTAGTATTTAGCTAAATAATCAGTATTATTATTAAATAAGTTATTACTATATGCTTGTACTTTATGAAATTCAATGCTAAGATTAAAAGATTTGATGTAATTTTGTAGAGTAACCCAAATAGGCCAATATTATAATGAAGGGATTTTAGATGAGATGATTAGTTTTTTTATAAGTTTGTTATATTTAAGAATAACAGATAAAGAGTCTGTATAAATTTGAATTTGGCTATTTTAAGAACAAGTACTAATAGCTAATAGAATTGAAATTAACTCAGCTTTATAAAAAGATGGCCAAAGTTGAATTTGTGCAGAGAAATTGTAAAAGATTTGATTATTGCAGACTTGGACCCATCCTATATCTATAGAGTATTAATTAGTGCAAATATTAATAACTGATCTATCAGTATAGAAAGCAAATTGTTTTTGGTTACAGTTTGTTTGATAAATTGCTTCAAGTTATTGAGTAGCTTCATTAGAGTTAAAGATTGTAGTAATTGCAGATAAAGTTATTTGTAAAGTTAGAAGTAAAGGAATAATTAAAGGATTGCGAAGTGCAATAGAATATAAAAGATCTAGATAATTTGAATTAAGTTTAAGTTTGTTAGAAGAGTCTATATATATTTCTGGCTAAGAAATTTAGTTGAGAGAGTAGCTGAGATTTCAAAAGTATATAAGTTAGTAACTTTTTTTGAGTTCAGATTACTGCCTTGACAAGGTAAGCATGTTAGATTTGAGTAAGAATAAAGATCAATAGATTCAGAATTGGGTTGTAGTGTCTAGTGAGTAATTGATATTGTGTTCCTTTCTGGATGTGAGTATCATGTTTTACTTATAACTCTGTTGCTAAAGCAACAGATAAGTTATGAGCCAAGGTTTGGCTCTTGTGCTAAAGTATCCAGTAGCATAGACAAGAGAGTTATTTGTTAATAGCTAAAATTGGTTTAAAATAATTCTTGTAAAAATATTTTCTAAAATTACTATTTTTAAAGTTGTAAACTATTTAGATTTGCAGCCTTTAGATAAGTAATTTAGTCTTAAAAAAATATGAATCTAGTCTAGAAGAATATGATTATTAGCAGAAGTTAATTGTTCAAGAAATAAGATTTGTTTAGTACATAGTTGGTGTTTAAAGAAGTTATAGAAATTATTATATTGAAGAATATTTTTTAAGGGTGTATAAAAGTCTGAAATAGTAGTAGGTTGTCTATTATTAATATTTGTTAAAATAGGAATGTTTAGATAATTAAAAAGTAAGATAATTTTAAAGTTTATTGAATTTTTATTAGGGCTATCAATTTGAGGTTGTGGATGTTATAAAATATTAGTTGTAGACCACAAATTATTTTGGAGTTGTTGTAATCTAATCTGAGTAGTGATGCTTAAGAGCTCTGTATCACTAAGTCTAATTAAAAAATTTGAGATATGGTATTGAAGTTAGATATCCCAAATATTTTTAATTCCATAGATATTATAATTGAGTAGAGTGCTATTAGAAGTTGTTTGATTAAGCACAATATTATGTATATGGTATTCTAGAATAGGTATAATTACAGTATTAATAGTATAACTGACTTGTTTATTAGTTATATGTTTTGTTTTGAGAATATTAATTAAGTTAAATATTTTATCAGTAATAAGTTTAGTTTGTTTAGTTTGTTTAATATTCAAAGTAAACCAACAACCAAGAAATTTAAACAGTATACCAGATTGTTGTGGTTGTAAAGAGGAGTTAATAAAGTCTAGTTAAGATAGTTTTTTAGTATTTGTGATAATGACTAATTTGTGAGAGTTAATTTGAATATTGGCTATCTAGTAGAAAGATGTTGCTGTTTGTGTTATTAATTCTAAATTTGTTTTAGAATTAGTAATCCAAAAAGTGTCATTCATATAGGCTAGTACTAAAGATGATATAGTAAGTTTGTTGTGTTTGTTGGTAAGAATAGAGTCTTTGTATATTGCAAACATAATATAGACTTAGTGAGAAGTAGAGATCTTGTTTATAAGAGGGTCATAGTAGATATACTATAGTAAAGAAGTAATTGTTTCTTCTTGATCAATACTATTATTTATATTATATAGCTCAATAAGTTCTAAATTTGTAATTACTCTGTTTGTACGATTAGTTAAAAGATTAGTTATAATATTGCATAATTGAAAAGAGATTTGAATTTGTTCTACGACAAGTTTAAGAAGATCAAGATTAACAGAGTCATAGGCTTTACTCATATCCTGAGATAAAAGCTATAGCTCTTTTTTGTTACAATATAAATCTTCAATTATATTGTTTAATATATGAATAGGAGTATTTGTACTGTTGCCTGACAAAGCTATATAATTGTGTGAATTAAGAATTTTGTGAAAGGTGAAGATTGAGTTAAGTCAAGTTGTTAGAATTTTGGTATAAAGTTTTTTAATATATTCAATAAGACTAATTGGATGTGTATTATTGAGATCTCTATCAAAGATAGGTTTTTTAGGAATAGGAAAGATGTAACTGTCTTTTCATTGTTTTGGAATTGCTTGTGTTGTTAAGCATCAGTTAAGTAAAGCTATGATTGCTTAAATTGTATGTAAGTCAGAATGCTTTATCATTTCATAGCTAATTTCAGAAGGTCCACAAGCTTTGTTATTAGATAAGTTTCTGAAAAGTATTATATTTGTAAAAATTTTAAGAAAAGTATTATAGTATTAAAAAAGTAAAAAGATTTAATGAAGTATTGTTAAGTAAGATATTAAGATTACTTTAATATTGAGTATAATTTGATTCAGTTTTTTCTATAAATTTTTTGATTATTCTAAAAATACTAATGTAAGCAAAGCTTACTAATATTTTCTACTACCTATACCATATCTCAATTAAATTCTGAGTCCTAGAATATATGAATTCAATAGTATTAGCTACTAACTAGAAATTAGGAGGAAATAATAGTTCAGATCTAATTATATTACTATTCTTATATATAGATTATAATTATAGTAAGTTATTAAAAAAAACTCTTTCCTGTAAATCATTTTACAAAAAATAAACAGAAAAGAAAATTGTTAAAAAACTAAATAACTGCTAGTTAATTACATATAAGACTCACTTAACTCAGCTTAGAAATAGTTATTAGGCTCCTTACTTCATATATAATTACTCAAAATGAAAAAAAAACTAAGAGATAACAATAACAAAGAGAATTATTCTCCTCCAGAAGATAATATTAGCTATCACTACTTAACTCAATTTCTCGTAGAGTCTACTACTATCAAAAATAGCTTTATGGATAACTACAACCATGCTAGTTCTAGTAAGGATACTACTAAACTATCCAGTAGTAAAAAAACTCCAAAACCAAACTCTCTAAATACAAAGAAGCGAAGATTTAACCTACTAGCTACTTCAGATAATACAAAAAGTGAGCAAAACAGCTTACCTCTGACAAAAAATACAACACAACATGTGACCCGTAGCACAACAATAATCAAGTACAGTGTGAGAAAAAATAAGACGTCTAATATTATTACTAATAATAATGATATACAGATTACTATAAATAGTAATGACACAGCACAAATTACTATAAATAGCAATGATACTATATAGATACCTCCAAATCAAGACAGTAATATGGACCAGACAACTGATAAGTCAAGTCTAGCACCTGATACAGACCTTCAATTAACTTCAACTATAGAAAGAATATCCCAATTAGAAACTCTAACTCAATATATATCATATAGCTATGTACTACAAGCAAGTGGAGAATAGGACAAACTTATAAATATTGACAACACTGACATATGGATGGAAATTATTAATCAGAATCTAGCAAATAAGGAGCTAAATCTATTTGACTATTAAGAATAAATACTGAACAAAATTCTACAGAACCTAACTACACAAGAAGGTCTCAAAAGCTTTATATAATATAAGCTTAAAACAAAACCAACCTAACACATAATTGCACTTAAATTCAAATACAAAAACACAGCTTTCTTCACAATGTTTACTCAAACTAAACACTCAAAACCAGTTTATTAAATCCAATATAAGCAACTGTTTACTCAAGCTCTAAACAGATACAAATAACAGCATGATATTACAATTACAAACAGATCTACTAAAGATCTAATATATACAAAACTAAGATAAAAACTCGCTATAGATTTTCTAACAAATGCAGAGTTTAGAGCCTGTTCTGTAGGCAAAATCTGTGGCTTAATTAGATACTGCAAAGGTTTATAAAAGATGCTATACTATTAGACTCAGCTGAGTTAAGAGGACTAATTGGCTAAGCAATAGAAGAAATACTTCTAGATTTTCCAGAATCACTAGAACTAATATCTAAGGAAATTAGTAAAGACCTTCTATTCAAGCTACCTATTACTAAACGCTCAGAGACAAGAGCAGTAGTTATCTGCCTCTATGCTCTTTTCAAATTTAAAACACTACTAAACAGTTTTTTCAAGGTACTTCCACTCCTACCAAATGAGTCTGATAACCTAATTCCAGCTTTACAAGATCTGTTCCCAATAATAAGTCATAAAGAATTACAAAATCTCTTCTACTATAAAAGAAAACTACAAGATCATTATAAAATGAAGTGAATTCCTACTTTATACTTTAATTTCCCTAAACCAAAGAAGCCACTTCCTCTAGCTTACCAAGAACTCAATTCAAGAGTAAGATGCTTATTCTCACTAGACTTATCAGAGCTAAATATACCACTCTCCAAAATCATTAGAAGGCTAAGGGAATATTATTTTTTTAAATAAATCTCTAATGATTTCTTCAAACCAAAGCCAAGACTACCTTTAGATACTTCAAAGATTAAGACTACTACTACTTTTAGTTATCCTATTGAAAATGATATAGAAGCAAAGAAATTTGTACAAGAAACAAGGTCATATTATCAATATAACCTACCACTACTGGTTACAATTATGGTCACTAATCTAACAAACAAATCTTGGCTTCTTGATGACCCAAGCTTAATCAATGACTTCATTTTACTCTATCCATTACATTATCTAAACTAGTAGAAAAAAACAGCAAGAATGCTTCGCAATATTACTATTTCATCAAGTTACTAGAAACCTGAATAGACCTTCAAGCAGAAACAAACAAAATAGACAAAGTTGCTGAAAGCAAAATGGAAATTCCAGAAACTATTGAGGCTATTCATAATTATCTGCAAACAAAAGAAGTAGATACAGCAAATATCCTATTAACAACTACAGAACAAACAGCAGTCATACCTATACTCGATCTCTTGCATCAACATTTCTACTTTAAGAATATTTCTGAATTCTTACTTAAACTACCTCACTTCTAGAATCTTCTTAGGAGATTTTTAATAACACTAATGACTACTGAACTACTGTTATTAGAAATTAAACAACATACTACTTCTCTAATTATCGGAATACATAACATACAAGGAATAAACAATAGTATTAAATTCCAACAATAGATAGAATTCTGTAATTCGAATAGTATAGATATTATTAGTATTACTAAAACAAAACTAGTACAATCAAAATTCACCAAACATACTCTCAATAATACATATTATCAAGTTTACATATCTAATACAACTATTGACAAAGCACAAAAGCATGAAGCCAGTATGGGCACTGCAATTACAATCAAAAACTTTCTCTAATCATATATCTATAACATTATATCTTATCCTAATACAGCTATCACTAATAATCTGTTCTTACCAAATAATAACAAATTTAGAGTTATCTCTATTTACTTCTTGTCTAATAATATAGCACTTCTAGAAGCAACTCACCAAAAGATACTTGATTAGATAGAGTATACAAACAGGCATAATTTGCAACTTATAATCCTAGAGGACTTCAATTTGAATCTAGAAAGAAAAGATAGTACTGCCAAATTGCTTCACAAATTACAAAAAACAGGCTTTCAGAGTATACTAAAGACCTTTAAAGTTATCATACCAATATAGAATAGATCACAGCTTACAAGTCAAATTGACAATATATTAGTTTTACAAAATATTCTCAATACCTTTCTATCCCTAAAGATTATCGACACAAAAGAAATAACAGAAAGTGATTACAAAGTGATAACTATTGAATAGTGCATTACTCTTCTTAACAAAAACAAAATATAAAGAAGAGGTAACAAAAGACTGATATTTAATTATGAAGAGATGGATTCTAAAAAATGGCAAGACTTTACACAAAGTATCTCAAAAGAGATTTCCAAAGATGATAAATTACTGAATACAATTACTGAAATTATACATCTCAATAAGGCTTAGCAAATACTTAGCAATATAATTATACAAAACGCTAAAAACATATCTCTTGCATATCTAAAACCTTATAGTCATTTAATGCATATACTCCAATTGCATCAAAGATTCATAAAGCTCTTACTATCTTAAACAAAACTCTAAGAACTCTCAAAAACATTACCCACAGCAACATATTATAGAGATAAACAAAAATATCTCACTAATTAATGAGCTAACTGATATAGATATTAATCAAATTAATATTATGGATCTTACAAATGACCTCTCACCAACAATACGGAACTTCAAAACATACAGAAAATCTCTATATATAGCAAGGCAAACAGAGAATTATACTGCCTTACAGGACAAAATATAAGGGCATATCCAAAACAGATATGATAATTTTAAAGTTAATACAACAAAGATGATAGATAGTATTCTACAGAGGCATATAGACTATATACTGTTCCAAAATATAGTAACACCTGAAGAAATAGTTACAGATCTCTACTTAATTTAAGAATACATTAAGAACTATTTGGAAAACTGGACACATCCAAACTCTAATAATAACCAAGAATAGACAAATTGGCAAGATGAATATAAGCCAAAGGATAACATACTTTCTTTTTAGTATAATACAATACTTCAAGATATAATACTAGCAGAGCTAAAGGACTGTATAGCAATAGCATCTAACAAAAAAGCAACAGGGCCACAACTCATATCTAATGAAATGCTAAAATATCTAGACAAACAGACTTTAAACTATCTTTTAAAGATATTTAATACTTGCTTAAAACTAGAAGATATACCTAGTATATAGAAATATAATCTAATATATCTGATATTCAAAAAACCAATCTTCATAGGTCAATTAAACTATATGTGTTCAATATCTCAGATTAAGTATACAAAGAAAATCTTTACTAAGATTATCACAAACAGACTTAGCAATATCTGTTCCTCTTATCAAATTTTAAACAACTCCAACTTTGTCGCATTACTAGACAATTCAACAACTACTCCAATAATAGTTCTTTCTCACCTAATAGAAGATGCACAAGTACAGAATAATATGATCTGGATGTTAGCACAAAATATGAGTAAAGTCTACAGCTTTGTTCATATACCTTTATTAGAAAGAGTACTTCACAGAATTAAAGTACTATGATCTCTTGTTAACCTTATCACTAATATATTTACTCATCATTTAAACTCAGTCATTACAAATTTTGGAAATACTAAACTATACTAAGTATATGATAGAATCAACTAGGGTGAAACAATTATTCTACTACTCTAGAGAATATATTACGATCTCCTTCTCTCAAAAATAATGCAACAGCATATAGGCTATACAATAGAAAGAATGAATAGCTCTCTAACTTCAAAGCAAATAATTCAGATCTAGGTATTAGCCTATATATACAATACTCTATAGCTAGCTAACAACAAACAAGAACTCTCACAGATTCTGAAGACAGTATCATCATTCTACAAACTCACTAACTTTAAAGTTAATCTAACTAAGTCAGTACTTGCTATCAATACTAAGCTGCAGTCTCCTTTAATTACTTTCAAAGGAGCTTAAATAAATTCAATAAGTACAAAAGAGGCCTTCAAATTCCTAAGATACTAGTTTACACTAGGAAGAAATCAAAACATATCCTATAACTTAATCATACATAAAGTAGATGATGCATTACAGAAGCTAAAAACAGCTAAGATTACTGAGAAACAAGCTATCTACATAATTAATACTATTATCCTCACTAGACTTGCATATAGAATTCTAAATACCTTCCTTAATATCTCAACTATGAATAGAATTACTAACAAATATACAAATATCACTAAGTATAAGGCTAGCTTAGCTTCTTCTATTCCAAGCTCTACACTCTACTGCCATAGGATATACAGCCTCAGAACAGTAGAAGACATACAGGTACAACAGAACATTTCTCTTATTCATAATTTTAATCAACTCTAATTATGAGCTTAGCTATATCTTTAGAAACAGAATACAACAACTACAAGTGGCAGCAGCAATAAACAAATCTATACTTGCTCATGATCTAATTATTTTTGCAGTATCAGAAAACAATACAACTACTGCAAAAAGAATACATCAAATCTACAGCATACATTGTTTGTTTACCAATACAATATCCAACTAGCTACTTATATTACAAAAGACAGGAAATAGTATAAATACTATAATTAAAACTTTTTTAAATCCTGTGGCTATTAAAAAACATCTAAATAAAATTGGACTTTACTTTATTGAACAAGTTCTGAATTGTGACAATACAATAACCCTCCCATAAATGTTTTTACTATATATAATCAAGAATATACTAAGAGGAAAAGAGCCCAAATAGTATAAGCAACTTACACTAGCAATAACAAATAGCAGTCTTACTACTACTAGTAGTAATCTGCAATATCTCAATCCGTATATTATTAACTACACACCAATAGTTAAAAATAATTGGATCCTATTACTAGCAAATAATACAATATCAATCTACAAAGTCATATCTATTACCAAAGACAATATAGCTAAATTAAAACACTAGAAGCAATGCCCAAACCAAAAGCTCTTGATATCCTGTAAAGGCTATATGACAAACAACGTCAATTTAGAATCTACACAAAACTCCTGTTAACTATATATAGAAACTACTTCAGCTATACAACTATATGTTAGCAAAATGAAGAAACTATATTCTAATAAAGAAGAAATTACCTCTTTCATATAGAACAAGAAGGAAGGAAGAGCAGAAGAACAAGCAAACAACAGAACAAAAACAAATATAGTTTACTCGAACAAAAAAACAAAAAAGAACCTAGAGCTTATCAATAATATTATCTCTGAAACAAATATTCAGAACAAACTAGTTGGTATATATATACAAACTAAATATAGTAAACATATAACTACAATTCTAAGCACAAAAATAGTAGAAGATACAACTACAAAGGTGAAATATCCAGTTGCATATTGGAGTATACTAGATACAGAT